>JAHZNB010007286.1:0-20318 GCA_027744295.1 Callyntrura guangdongensis | reverse complement strand
TACCTCTCTGAATTTATTTAGGAGTGCATGAAAGCAGTGATAAGGAATTCATTTCCTCTTTTTTCAATTTCTGATAAACTGAAGATTTTTTTTAATCTCATTTGCATTTACGTATTCGTAGGACGTATTCTTTTGTGTATTGTAGATACAAGAGAACTCAAAATTCTTTTTTTCCGACAAAATATGCAAATTTATTTTGAAGATGCAGCCGTGGGAGATAACTTGTGGATTTTGGATGCGTTATCTCGTCAAGAAATATCACGTTTAGTTTTTTTGCCCCGATTTTTATCACTAAAATTCTTGAATTTTGGATTCATAGTTTCTGTAAGTATCCACCATCAAATGCTCTGAATACATGGCACTGTGTTTCATGAGATAAATCTACATAGTTTGTTCGCTTTCGGGAAACGATGGAATACATTTCTTGTACAATTGCAATGTAAAACCACCGAAATCTAGATACTTTTAGCCATAACAACTTTCATTTCCTTCTTGTTCGAGGCTGCAACAGGAGCTAAATAACGTACTAGCTGTTCAAAGTTATTATTTTTATTTAAAATACGAAGATTCCTCCTCTCTCATCATCCATTTTTAACGTAATTAAATTATTATAGCACTAGACATTAATGAAAGTTAATTTCATATTTCATTACTTAATTACATTTGATTTTTGGTGCTAGTATTTCTAAAGTTGCATAATAACATTATTATTTTTAGGATTGCAGGATTTTGCCACACGTTGAATACTACACGCTTCGTTCCAGTTTTAAATATTTACTGCCCAAGAAGTTTTGAATCGCATCCAACTGTAAGCATAAAATGGCGTCCCAAAATATTCCTGATCCGTCTAATGGCAGAGGTGAAATGGGTCCACCAAACATATCATCAAACTTAGGACAAAATGGACTCGAGCAGCATTTTCATGAAAAAACTCTCTGCTTTGTTAACGTCTTCAACGAGCCTGGCACTTACGACATCCGAGTCCGCTTTCCACCTTTGAGCGATCAACAAAAACGGTAGGTTACCACATGCATACATACATAGCTTTGTTGCATAGTTTATCGAACAGTCTATTATGTCGAGAGGCATATCATACAATACATTACGACTTACACCTAATTTTTCCGATGATCATTTTAACATGTTTTCGTGATTTGGATATGATTGTCTTAATTACAGCAATTTGCCACCAATTCCTCCTCCGGATTATTCAATTGCTACTACTAGCAAACATCCATCAAGTCCAAATGCTCCTGAACAATAATCTTTTTGTTTTCCCCCCGCAATCTACATTGTGAAGTGATTGGTAAATTAGATAATTTCTGTCGTGTCAATTTCATTGTACTATCTAAATACTGAATTTATTATTATTAGACATATATATCATACTTATACACCCATTCATACAAGTTATTATGTAACATGTGTAGTGTATCAAATGTTTGGTCATCATTTATGTATATTCCATATATTTGTAACTGAATCCATAATGGGAGATATCAGAATTGGTTGTCATTGTTAATTTGAATTTTTGTTCAACAACTAAAAACTTAATGTCGTGGTAGTTTACCAAACTCAGAATTATTTATACTACTTATTTAGTTTATGTGTGAATCATTACATGAATCTGTATTGTGTTTTTGATTATTGTGGGGGTACCAATAAAATTAAAATGAAACATTAACATTTTGTAGACTTCGACTAAATTGTGTATTAAATGTCATCATTTATGTGTATTCCATATATTTGTAAGTAAAACCTGGTATGCTACAGTGTTTTCCTTTCTTTGCAAATAAAAGTTTCACTTTACATTATATTCATTTTTCTTTTGTAGTGAATAAACATTAGGAAATAATGTGTAAAGCCCCGATTGTATTTTATGGAAGTAATTATACCCAATAAATGAATTCGAAAATTCCCATACAATTAAATTTTAAAGCACGATATTTTATTGAATGGAACGTTTTTTTAAACCTTATATATACATAATCTAATTACTGGCCTTGAAATTTAAATATCAAATACAATTGTTGAAATTCGTCGCAAGATTTACCTTACTGAAAAAAATAAACCAAGAATTGTTACTGAAAACTTGTCAAAACTCCTTACCCCGCTAGAAATTGTAAATTTAAGATAATTTTATTACATACCTATATAATACGTGCGTAATCATATTGAAAATGACAGTATATTAAACAACGATCAAAAACCGGATTAAATATTGTTACGTTAACACGCACAAACACAAACGCACATTTATACACCCTCCACCATGAAAATGAAAACTCTTCACCGAATTGAACCGAGATAAATATAGTTTAAAAATTTTCTCAAGCATCTTTTTGGTCAAACTATCAAGAAAATGAGAACAAAAAATTAAATTTTCTAAACTTAATTTGAGCATACCATTCAATTTTTTACAATATTCAATTATACGTAATATAATAAAGTAGAACGCAATCAAAAGTTGAAAATGTTGAAAACACAATAATATACACAACAATACTCGCACACATACAATACGTTAAGTTATATGTACATCCGGCATGGAAAATCATTTTTCAATGATAAATTTTTTACTTTGGTCCACAAGACAAGATATTATTCAACATTTTTTTAAAAATAATTTTTACCTTTACCACCGAATTAAACCAAATCGACTACATTTATTTTATCACTTACACAAGAGAAAAAATTCCCTACGGCGACAGAAACGAGACTCTGTGGAAGGTTTAGCATCGCAATGTATATTTATCTTAAGTTTTACTTTATACCTAAAGGTATACTCCAACACTCCAAGGCAATTACTACAATCTGTTGTCATAAATCGTCAAATTTTGGATCTTCAAACGGATGTTTCTGCTATCTCTGGCGTTATGTTGTTGGAAACATGAGTCTTCATGTGAGCATTACGGGACCCTTGAATCAAACAAAAATGACTGTATAACCCCGCTATATTTTTATTATTAGATTAGGTTAGCAAAGTTATGTACAAAATATAAAAAAGAGTGCAATTTTAATTTGAACTTACTCTTTAGCCCAAACTCTTTGCCACACTTTGAGCAAGCGTGGAGCGAATCCCCGATAATGCGATTCTCATGCACTCCGTGCAGTTTAATAACGTGTTGATACCAACGATATTTTCCAAGGATGTACATTTCGCCATCACATCGCACACACGAATAATACTTCTTTACCCGTGACGCCACTTTCTGACCGTTTACTGACGAAGCCGAAAACATTGGCGCTAATTTTGATTCGACCATTTCTGGTACTGATTCAGCAGATGAAGACGTTGCTCCAGCGTCTGAGAGGCTCGGTTGGTTTATTTGAGCCATTAACATGCGCTTAACAACATCAACTACATCCCTTGCCATGTCCTCATCATCGTCATCATCGTCGTCGTCCTCATCCTTTAAAGCCATTGCTGATGAAGTCGGTTTCGGAGTCCCTGGTCTGGGTATGACCGGCACTTTGGTACCACTAGTACTCGGCATAATTTGGTTTTTGTTATTGTTGACCAAATTTTCGGTCTTGCCAATTCTCATACTTTGTAAAATGTTTGACGACGAAGACGCTAAATTTCCAGTATTAAGATGTGAGTAGCAGTATGCAGAAGCGGATGTTCCAGCACAGTTGTTATTATTTTTGTTTTTGTTGTTGTTAGCTGAGCCACCAAGCCTTCCAACGTTCTTAGCAGAAGCCGCAGCAATAGCTTTAGCGCTGGTGGCATGAAAGCTACAAGCAAAATCGTACGACTTGCCTCCTGCCAATATCCACACATTTCTTCCCTCACTAGTGCGCTCCAGCAAGCTCCAGTTGGTGATGATCTCTGCTTGACCTTGTAGCGTTTTAATAATGTTTTTCCGATTCTCTCTATCCACGGCATTGGATATTTCCGATTCTCCAGGCATCATGTACGATTCTAAGAAAGCAGAAAACAGAGCTAAATAATTGCTGTCTTCAACATTCAAGACGAGCTTCGTAGTTAACCTAATCTGATTACTTGGTCTTGCTAAATTGATACATTAGATAAACGATACTATATTTAAATGAGAAAGCATTCCCTTCTTCTAGTATTTCCCTTTTAGTTATTTCAATCTTCTGGTCTCGAATTGAATTTTATTATGGCTAAATAATATAATTTAACAAGTACAAGTAACTCATTGTTTTTCATCCAATACATGAAACAGCTTTAGACACCATGTCCATCATTCTGTACGTATTTGGTATTCCGCAAGAGTGAATGCATTTTTGCGATTTCTCAATTACTCAATTTTTTCGCCAAACATTTTTGTTGCCGCGCTACTTTTACTTCCACACTTATTGGTTGCTCTGTTTTTCATACGTCGAGAATATGTGTACTTCGAGCCGAAGCTACTCATACAAGAGCAAATTACAGCAAGTGCTGCTTTCATCAAGAATATGTAACAAATTCAAGACTACGTGATTTCATGTTGTGTAAAAATTTGCATACGAGCAGTTTGGGCGCGACGCAATATTGCTCTTAAAAGTAACACTTAATTGTAGTATGCATATTATAGTGATCATTTATATATGGATTAAAATTAAATGTAATACTAATGATTGTTGATCAGAACCCACGACTCTCGGTCATTATGGTTTATTATTATTTTATAGTTTTTAACTATAACTTATGACTTATTCTGAGTTACATTATGACTATGACCATACAGGATAGCACGATATATTGAATTACTGCTCACAATAGTCACAATCAGCCAGAGGATACTTTATAGCTTAGTAGACTTTCATTTCATCAAAACTTACGGCTTGGAAGACAAATACAGTCAAAATCGTCTATAGAAGATTCGGAGTCGGAAGACGAGGACGACGAAGATTGAGAAGAGAAAGACATTCCATCCAAGATGCGCATGGCATTACCATCAGCCTGGGGATTACTTGCTGCAGAGTTTGATGATCCAGCGCCAGAGCTAATTGCTGCCAGCGCTGTATCCACCTGCATGCTCTCATCAGGGGACTTACATTCATTCTCATCAGCGGAGGATGTGTTGCTACTACTAAATATTGATGACTCAGATGTGGTTGCACTGATAACCAATACATCATCATCATCATCCTCCTCCTCATTCTCCTCCTCTTCCTCCTCGCTGCTGTAGTCTTCTTCAATGATAAGAGAAAGTGCAGCAGCAACGTAGGGGTCGCCAGTGATATTAAAAGAAGACGCGGATGCTTCAGGTGCAGAGGCCATTAAGGATAGCATGCCTTCACCAGCCCCAGACTCATTCATTGAAACCTCTGATGAGGATGGTCCAATGAAAGATACGTCCAACGAGGACAACTCGCTCTCGTCCGACTTTAACGATTTGTAAACATCCTCCTCTTGTTGCAATGGTGGAGGCACGTCATTCCCATCATTTCCCTCGTCTTGATTTTTCTTGTCACTTGATTCCGAATTGTGAGCTGCTAATCCATTCTCTGTTTGTGATGACCCCGGTAAAGCAGCACCGTTGCTGTCTTCAGCCTTCAAGGCAGATGAGGAGCGGTTTGAACCGCTGACATTCTCAGATGTCGACTCCAAGATGACCGGCATCTTGACAACGTTTTGAAAGTAGCGCAAATTTACACTTGGGTTTATGGATGATTCCTTAGAGTCCATTTTTATAAACTTTTGTGACTTTATTTTGAACTCGCGGTAGACCTGTTACTTAACTGTATTTTTACTTACAACTTTTTACGACTAGTTAATTTTTTCCCATTTAGGGATATACACAGAAAACGAGAGAGATTACTGAAAAAACGCACGTAAATACATATGTCCTATGCAAGCATGGTTATCTTTCAAGTTGTTTTGTATAATATATACCTAAACGTACTGGTTCACCAGAATTAACCAATTTCTCATTTATCACCATCACGTTACTTTAATGGTTCATTAAAAATAAAGAGATCTATTACTTTGTTATAATAGTGACTTTGTTGCGTTCTTAATACTCCCTATCCCTTATTAAGTTTCCCAAGAAAACAGTATTGATAAGACAATTTGCCAATTACTAATCACCAGCAATCAATGCCGTGAGCTTATTATTTTACGACTATTTCTGAGTAATGACTATGGATTATGGGTGGTGTGGTGGTGAGATGCCATTTCAGCGGAGTCACTTTGTTCAATATCCTCTCTTCTCTCACTCCATTTATTTATTGTTGCCGTTGCCTATTTACGATGATCCCAGTACACTGACAAAGCCGGATGATGCTTTTAAAGTAGAGCAAGTGGAAGCAGAGAAGCCGCGGAGACGCCGACGTCATTTGTCGAGCCACTTACAAAGATAAAATAAAAAAGAAATATTCAAATTACCATTCCCGTCTCCTCTTCGATTATTCATTTCTTCAAGAAAATAACGTGGCACGCACGGGGGGAAGAAATAAAAAAGACTGGAAAACAAAATGTGCGGAGGATTTACTGGTCGTTCACACTATCTACAAGAGAGAGAGAAAAAAAAATGCATACATTACTAAATGCATTATTCATTCAGTTAAAAAAGATGCATATCGGCCTCTCTTTATATTTGGTTCACATTCTAAAACTAAACTGACGTTTTCCACTTTTACCATACGTATGGTCAACATGTCATGTCATATAGTTATATTGTGGAGCTCGGGTGATGATGTTGGGATTAAAGTAAAAGATGTAAATGCAAGGTATCTACGGAAACGTACGTTGTCTTCTTTTGGTGGTGTGTCGTCGTGTGGTATTGGTATTGGTATCGCTGCCACCAGTTGCTGTGCTGCCAGAGTGTAGTACGCTCTCTAGAGACTCAACGACAAAAATTGTAAAGACTTTTTTAGCTTGATTATTTTTTAGCTGCAATGACAATCATTATTTACTTATCTTCAAGAGAAAAAAATGTCTCTAAACACGTATAAAATATTTACCACCTCCTTATTCGCGGTGGTGGTAGGAAAAAAGGAAATGTTAAATTTACACGGCTGGTGGTGTGCAGGTGCTGCTGTTGTTCAAAATCACCGTTCTGTCAAACACTCCTGTTGTCACTGCACTGCTGCTGGAACCGGGTCAAAACGGACTACCTTTATCGGATGTTTTAATAATTTTAGTTTAAAAAAAAAATGGAATGCAAGTGTATTTGCTGAGAGACGAGAAGAAATGAAATATTATATTTAAGGTTGGTATTTATGTTGGGTAACCATTTATACGATACGTAATGTACCACATTAATGTAAACTACTTTGACGGTTATAGAGTCATACAAAAGGCAAACAATTTTTTTGTTGCTTCATTGTCTTTCGTAGAATCATCGGTCGTTTAATTATTATTGGGAAATAGGAAGCATGTATGTCATGTACACTCTATTCACTTTTGCATGAACGTCCATGCAAGATACACAAGTATAGAGGGAAATCATTGGGTTTTTATGGTGGATACGTGGGGCTTGGTTGGTATTAGGTATGCGGTGGTAGGTGAATGCAGAATATTATAATATGCAACACATGGGCATTTGAAGATGATGATCGTCCTCTGGTGGTGGTGGTATTCGAGTGTGTCTTTGTTCTTACAAGACATCAAGATGGTTTGTTATGTATACGAAATGTCGCATTCAATTTCATCGCTGTATTGCTTTATGAGGGTGATGATTGATTTTACGATACAGTATTAAGTTGCTCAATTCCCTATTTATATGCACATACCTACAGCATTCATAATTTAATGTTATTTGTTTGTCCGTTATATAGTCAATAGTCGGCTAATCATGTATGCGCATGTTTTTTCTGCAAATGCAAAACTATTTTCGCAATGTGTGAATTGAAGTAGGTAAGTAATAGGAAAGGAAGCATAGAGGATTTTGGATCAACCATGAAAAAAAGGATTAACATATTTTAAAATTTGCAGAGAGGCTAAGGACTTGAAAATCCATTTTATTTATAGGTATAATGGCCAATTTTAGATGGATGAAGGTTTAAAATAGTTATTTGTTATGCCATGCAATATAAATAAGAATTGCAATAATGTTTGCTCTTGAAAAATGCTTGAATGTAAACAATATCGAAGGATTGCTCCGTCCGAGAGAGTGGAGAAAGGCATGAATGAAGTTAGGGGCATCGTGAGACTGGGGGTAATGACACTTATGATGGTAAATTTGTGTCGAAAAATGCTAGTTTTATGGCGGGTGAAATAAATTTTGAAATTGTTATTGATTTTGTGAAAACCTTGGGCCGCAAGCTTTGGGAGAACATTGGGAAGCCTTGGAGGAGAAAAGTCTCTTTGCAAATCTCATTGCAATTTGCAATGCATGCCATGAAGTCACTTTTGTTGATGTACAGTTTAAAGTAATGTGTAGCGAATTATAATAATTATTATTATTACTAAATAATTGATGATAAGTAGATTGTTAATTTTATACAACTTTTGTTTGGACAAGAGAAACGTGAGTGGGGATTATGTTTTAAATAATTACGCGTGGATATCGTATTGTATCGTATCGGATATTGTAAGTAGTGGTCTCACTAAATATAATATATATAAATTTCTGCGTATACACTACAAAGTAAGATAATAAAAAAGTTTTGTTTTTGAAACACGAAAAAAACAATGACAAACTACAGGAACTTTAATCTTCTTTATAATCAAAGCAAAAGAGAAAATACGTCAATCCAGATATTTTTCACTAGTTGCTAAGAAAGTCAGTCGCTATTTTGTAATCTTTTTATGACTCATATGACGATTCAATTCTACATTAGGGTGCATTTTTACTTTAAGATTTACAAACGCATCGTCTTTAAGTAAGAACATTGAATACTGCTTAAACACATTATATTTGATTTGTTTCTGTGGGCGAGACGAAGGTATAAGCAGGATGTTTTTCCTACTGATACAAAAAGTGTACATGAAAATGCTGTGTAAAAGTCGTAAGTACTTTTTCCTTAAACACGGGATGGCATCATCATCGTCACTATATCGTGTTGAATAAAGTTTCGTCTCAATAAATACAAACTTTTAAAACTAAAATAAATCTTACAAAAAAAGTTATTGACTTTTTGCCACCGAAAAGGTGAAGTAATATTTGCGTACGTAAATACTACCCATAATCCATAAATACTATGAACATGAAGGAACCGAAATTGGAAGAAATAAATAAATGGAATATGGTGTGCTTTTATCCAGTTTTTTTTTTCATTTACCGCCTATTCCAACGCCTACATTTTCTAAGGGAATATATGCCTTTCATATTTTTTGTTAATTTTCAGGTTTCAATAGGATTCTTTTTAAAATTGATATTTTTTATATTCTACGACTGCGACGCCGTTTCAAGCTGGTCAGTTTTTTTTTACATTTATTTACATACAGTGAAAGCAAGGACCCTTTGTTCATTGTTCATAAGACACAATTTAGGCCCAACATACATATCTTTAATGTGTATTGTAATGTAACTTTTACTCCACAATGTTATAAATATCCTCTCGGGTTACATATCATGGGAACAGTATCACTCGAATGGGGGAGAACGGGACAGAACAAATTGTTCCCTCTATGCTGCGTTGATTAAATTTTTCTTACAAAATTTACCGTACAAATAATATGGTATGGTACGGTAGAATAAAAAATATGATACGGTAGTATAAAAAATTCGTGCATATTGTATTAGAAACACGTAGAACGTTATTTTAACTTTTATTTTACTTTGTACAATGTGCTTTGTTACGAAACAGGTCATTTCCTTCTTACGGTGCCCTGTCACCAGTCACCATTCACGTATTTCATCAGCCAGCATGTAGGTAAGAGTACATTTTGATGGTACGTGTCATTATGACATTGGACAGGCTCTAAACACCGAAAAAAAAACGTTCATTTCCCACATTACCCATCACGACTTTGACAATCACCATTACAACCAGAGTTTTTTTTCTCTCTCTCTCTCTGTAGTACTCAACAGGCAGAAGAGTCAACGATCACCTCCACCTCACCTCATAAAGCAAAAAGCCTCGCAATGCCACGCAGAGTAGATGTCAATTTATTTCCATATCGTTTGCCTATTTCTATCGTCAAAGAAGCATGAAACCTCTACGAAATATGTTTCAGGGAGGGAGGTAGATATACACTCTGCATGCTGCATTGTTTGAGAAATTTGATAATGGTATTTCTCGGGAAATTATGCTACGTCAGCAAACTCATAATTATTTTTATTGAAAAAAAACTTATTATCAGGCGTGATACTTTTATTTGGGGAGTGTTGTTGGTACAGATGTCCGATTTTCCATGCTGCTTCTTACGCACCACTGCTGCTACCACCAAAAATTCTACCTTGGTACATTTTTCCTTTATATGTTATGCTGTGTATAAAACACATTTTTATTCAATGCAGTCATATTTTTATGACAGCTTACCATACACATAATATTCTCGTCTTGTTAATTAATGTTCTCTTTAAAATGGTATATTGAACAGTAATAAAGTAATTTTATTTTCTTGTAATGGCAATCAAACCACCATGTCAACCATCCATCCTCGTTGAACTAATAGAGCTGCTAGAGCATACTATCAACTATGAAGGTATTAATGTTTCCTTCTTTCGCTATTGGACACACACATGCAGCAACGGAAATTACACGAAAAAAGGTTAATATATGTATGTAGTTAATAATGATAGTAGAACTGCATATACGTGCTGGTTGACAGTAGAAGGTAAATTACAGGTAATGACAGTAGATATTGTACTACTGTTGTAATAGTTTTTATTAATAAAAATAAATAAATTGAATGTAAGTACAGTGCTTAAATGTAAATGCTTCTTGAGTTGCATGGGAAACTCATTTACATACAGTGTTATAAAAAAAACCAGCAATGCCTATCTATGACAATAACGGTAACTGCAGAACGAATTGTTCGATTTAAACGTTCTTGGCTTTATTTTGGCGTGAGCAAGCACCTTGTAGACACTAGGGAGCACTGATCAAAATTGTTAAATTGTTTAAGCTTATTAAATTAATTTTACTAATAGTATATGACTAGGATTGTATTATTGGAATTTGTTATCTGAAATACTACACGATTTTTGGAATTTTTATACTCTCGACTTATGGTATGGCAAGCAGTTATTATGCACTGATACTTTATTAGCATGTTAAATTTAACTGAATCTGAATCTTATATGCATGCATACACAGTTGATATTCCATGAACTCCGGTTCTTCCTCTCCTGAGGATAAGGTATTGGGTATGCGTCAAAAATAGCTTCCCAGATCTATTCTTTGGAACGTTTGACGTAAAAATTTAAAATCTTCTTAAATCATTTAAATTAGTTTGCGTTGGGCAAATGTTGGGGAAAATAACAGCAATATTGACGAGTTCCGTGTAAACGCCATTAAAATTAATTAATACTTAGGTTAGGTTAGGCTTTTCTTATTTTATTAACTTGAGACTCTTCTAACGTAACGACCTTTTCTTTAAACTAAACACAGAAGCATCAAATATGCTCCTGTTAGCGTAACATGTTCTGCGATTTATGTATATAATTATTAATTATGTATATAATATGTATAATGATGCGCCATAAATAATACCAGCCCGATACGTCGTAAAACATTACATATATTTCCACAAAAAATCTCCATGCCATGCCTATCAGCAACTTGAACAACTGTTGGACTGAATCATTAATTGTCACGTTAACAATTCTCACCAGGAAAATCTTGCATCAAGTCACCAAAATTGCATAAAATTGAAGTGTTTGAACTCTGAAAATAAAAAAAGTCTTTAAAGAATGAATTATAACATCAAAGAAAATAGTGTATGAATGAAATGAATTAGCACAAGTAGTATAACAGCAAATCTTAGTAAATTGGTCAGTCAATTTTTTCGCAACAAATCAGTTTTTATAAATGGACTTTTTTTCCTTCACCTTACAGTTGAAACAAAATGATGTGATTAATAATATAACATTAATATTAAGGTGATAAACATTTGAATATTCGTTGTCCAAAATAAAGCGCAATAATTTGTACCCGGCAAAGTCCTTTTTCAACAATATTTCCGAATTCTTACCTCAAAAAAAGCACATACATGTACCATTTTATAACCGTGAATAATAAACAATTCAAAAAGTTCACAAGAACCAGTTGAAATGGTAATGACACCAAATCGTACGAGGGAAATCGGTGTCGTGGTAAATGCCACACATGAACACTTATTCATCACACATCACACATCTAGGAATTTAATTGCAGACGTTTGTGCCATTATTTTCATTGCATGCAAGTCATTACTGTATCGATTGCGGATAAGTAGTAAAAATGATGCAGTTGGTAGAAGAAACATCACATCTCTTTTGCCCTTTTCAGTTTGTGCAAAAGTAGAATATGTAAGTGTGTAAGTATAATGTTTGACGATATAGTAGTAGTAAATAGGATGACGACAATAATTTCTTAAACTTAATGGCGGTTAATACTTGCATACTACTATAGTACCGTTACCGTTCCAGTTGTGCACTATAATATAATAGATTAAAATCAGCATAAAAAATGACGTACAACTCTTAATGCTTTATTGAATTATATTCAGGGAACATGCTTTACCCTTAGGCTCAGCCCATGCGCTTATGTGCATTTTACAGATAATGTTCATTATAATAATATTGAATTGCATAGAAGTAGTGCACGTAATGTGTCAGTGTCACTAACAATACGGGGGCTGCCGCTATACCAACATCACTGATTTACAAATCAAACAATAAAGGGCATCCAGTAGATTTAGCGCTGAAAAGAAAATGGGTATTAAGGGGATGGGGAATATATGTATCAAGTCATATTGGAGATACGTAGTTTTTAAATAAATGAAATGTGAACACTCGTATTGCTTAGTGGGAAGAAAATATAAAAAATAATAGGTTTATTGTCAAGCTTTCGAATTTCTTCTAAATTGTCCGTGCGGGGATCAACGAATAGATTGAAACTTCGCTACAGAGTTGCACAATAAAATAACACATGGGGTTAGGAACGTGTGTTAATCGTTTAAAAACGCCTTCAACTGAGCAACTTGGTGCTAAGCATGATAAAGGTCGCAACATTAGACTTACTTTAAGCTGCAAATGAGCATGTAAAAGATAAGCAAATGAAAAAATCGTTTTTATTTTTGAACTCTTCGCATTTCAACGTACCTAATTTGAAGATTGGCAGCCCTATGTATACAAAAAAGGGCATAATCTAAAACTTTGACCGCAGAGAGACGTGCTGTCAATAAACTGACAGTCAGTCGAGGGTAAATGCATTCGCTTAAAATGGACAAACAGGGCAAAAAATAGTTACTGCTGACAATATCAGAGCCCTTCCAGAAAATTATATTGAACAGGTAGAAAGATGCCTGATTGATAATCATTCTACAAAGTGTAATTTTACGGATACACTGCAATATGTTCACGGTATTGTACTTTGAACTCTCGTTGACATTTTTGAAGTAAGGATTTTCACTCTTTCAGAGAACCATTTTAAAACGTTCGTGTCACTTTAATTAAGTGATGAAACATTTTGAAAAAATTGGTACCTGTGGAGAATATAGCAATTGAATTCACCTTATTATGTGGCACCCTTAAACAAACACAAATTGAATTTATACAGTCACATTAATTACATGACTACATAAAACTGCACTAAACTCCACACTATTAAGCATCACCTAATTCACTAGGAGTTTAAAGTTGACATGATTACGATTAAAGATGTCTTGATCCATCCTGCCGACCTAACTTAATCTTTTTCTTATGGTGCCTGACGTTAACAATTGTGTTGATATTTTTTCAATGATCATGGCAAGTATACTAAATTAAATTACTGGACGCTCTTTATTTATTTATTTATTTATAATATGTGATGAATGAAACTCAACAAAATGCTTGTGTAGGTAGTATATATTTCGCCATTTCTCCGTGCAATACGTGTATTATTATTTTTTTCATTTCTGAGTTATAGAAAAGGTCGATCGCATAATATTGAATCTGTATAACAAATAGTAATCATGTTGAACAAAGGATTGAACGTGTGTGGGAAAAAAGCGTCATAGCGTCATAGCCGCGCTTGAGGAAAATATAATATGAAACGGTATTATCCTTGCTGGTGCTATGACAGCTTATTGATTAACTAAAAAAAACTGCATATATATTTCAGCAACTTGGAGGTGAATATTTCATTGGAGTCGTTGACGACAGTCTTCACATATAACTCCGAACTCTGAAACGAGCAACATCAAACCCCAAAAGTTTCTAATTCCAACCAATCCCATTAAGGAATTAAACTACAAGGGTTGTTGTGTATGGTGGAGTGGTGAAAAGTAGTTTCCGTTGGGTTGTGTATTTTGTTACAAAAAAGATTATAGGAATATATTGACTTCTGTCTTTCTGTGCATCTTACAGATAGCATTGCCATGATCCTTTTACCACAGACCGGTTTTAGCGGGGAACTCTCCTGGAAACAAGTCTGGTTCCTATGGGCTCTAGCTTTGACAAGCAGTATGTTGTTCCAAGAAACTTATTCTTACGCCATGCCATCTGAAGAAATGAAGGAGGATGACAGCCCGGGGAGTAATTTTAACGGAGCATCTACGCCATCCGGTGTTACTCCAACGCCTGAGAGGAAACGGCGATTTTGTCTGAATAGATTGCAGGGCGCACTAAGACTAGTTTGCAGCAGTGGGTCTAGTCGTGCCCCATTGTACTTTAACCCACATCAGCTTGTTTTTAATGATAGCACCAACCTATTTCTCTTCGGAGGTAAGTCTTCAATTTTTTTTAAACGTGGGTGTGTGAAACTCTGTTAAAGACTTTTTATTTTAAATAAATCTTTCGTATTTCAAAGCAGGTCCACAAAATCCAAAGAATAACATTCCAGTAATTGCTCAACGCCAAAGAAATCGTCGCGTGGTACGGAGAAGGTCAAGAAGAAATATTGTTCGTGAATGTTGTGATAAGCCATGTAATTACTCCAGCTTGAAGAAATATTGTGCGCCATCAGTCCGGTAGGTTCATAATATTTTTGACGTGCCGATTCTCGTGCTGATGATAGTTTAAATAATCCTCCTACTTCATCAGCTAGTAATAAAAATGTCCATTTTACTTTTATTACTCAAAGAGTGTCAGAACAACTTGATGCAGATTTGTTTGGCGAAGGTCAATCTGTTACCGTAAGTTTAAACAAGATATATTATACTCAATCAAACCATTGTTTATTGGTCCTGCTTTCTTAATTAGTTTTTCTCGTTTGTTATGTAGATGTATTTAAAACACTTTCTCTAAATTTGAGCTAATTTTGTAGCTTGTCACAAACTAACCTCTACTATGTATCATGTTTTATACTTTAATATTAATAAGTATTTAACGATCCATAATGTTTAACATTAGGGATACAACTTACCACCGTCGCCATCCCAGTGTGTGTCGGTTGCTGATATGCAAAACTTTTACCTAAATTTTTTCCGAAAACCCTGGAAAAAGGTTAACATTGCTTTTACCACAACTAAATAACAACTAGTCTTTAGTTTGTAGTTTGGTAGTATGTCTGCGAAAATAGCAGTAGTCAGTGAATATGAGGTAAGTGGAGAAATTGGAATCCAACTTGGCTGATTGATAAACAAGAAAAAAAGTTTCTTGAAAAAACAAAGAAGCTTGTCAACAAGAAATTAAATAGTCGATTTTTTTTAAAAGAATGCTCAGGTTCATTAACACATTTACCTTTCTGGTTTCCAATTCAAACATATAATATACAACACATTTATGACTACAATAATAATTAGCTCCTTGCTATTTCCTAAATATACTGCCAACACATGGGAATTCTTACGTTACTCGGAATTGCGTACACTTCAAAAATTCTCTGAATTCAAAAATAAACTTTTAAAAAGCGCTGCAGTTACAGCACACTTGTAGTGTAAATTTTAAAGAAATGATTAAACGAGTATAAAATTGTAGGAATTTCCATGTCTCATCTTATTAAAACGCAACTAATCCATAACATGCCTGTCAACCTTGTTTGTACGTCTTTTTTGTACTCGTGTGCCCCTGGTTAAACAGGACGATTATCGTCACCAACTGCAAGCCCCTGACTTGACAGGAACTGCAAATACTTACAAGTGGGACGGCGCTGATGTCACCTCCACAGATTCTTTCTATCAAACTAACAGAAAGCAATCAAAAGAGGTATCAAGTAAACAATCCATATCGTGAGCTGTCATTTGTCCGGCAGAAATGCTTTAACTTGTAACGGCTAGTCCTAGAAAAAATAGAAACCTTAATTCTGATGATGTAAACAGCCTTTGTAATATGAACATTTTTTATGTCTCAAGTTACAGCCAACTTACACATCTCCACCTTCGACTACAGAGGCAGAAGAAACTCGAGATGTAAACGAAATCGATGACTTATCAGAAACAAACGATGAAATGATCCGACCTCTTGTGGATCAAAGTGGAAACATACGGACGATTCCGCCGATTAGAAGTTACATAAATATTCCTCGTGGTACAAATGATTACTTGTATTAACTTCAGAGTTGTTATGCGCCTATTTGCAAAAATGCATGGAGTTACACCAAAAATATTCATGCCATATTTTTTGTTGATTTTTAAATTATTTACTGGGCAGTATTACTTTTATGCATAGACGGAATGTAGTTGTATGTAAAATATAATAGCATTGAAAGCAACACCACCAGGATTATCACCAAGAAGATTTAAAACTTCACAAAAATAGGCTTTTACTCAAATTTGTTTTTGTCGGCAAAATAAAAATAGAAATATATATATATACAGTAAGTACATAAGTTTTACATGTTACATATATATTGTACGTGCGATTCGCGTGTCAGTTATTCCCCTGTAACAACAGGAGTTTTAGCAACTAGATACATTATACCAATCATTTTAGTACAGTTTGCAATTTTGAAGTAAGTATTAGCGGTTTGTAGTACGTACTTTCATTACATTTCATTTATATATTATTTTAATTAGGCATTGTATTACGCTCCAGTATAGGTAATAATCCCACAACGTTGCTATTTTAAATTGCTGGCTTTCTCCATCCTCCCAACAATGGCTCGTTCGTGTAGAAAACGGGGCATACTCCTTGGCAGCGAAGTAAAATTATGTGAAGTTGATTGGTTTTTAAAGGTGGATATATTAAATAATTCAGTTAAAAAATTAAACAATGATAACAACAAAAACAACAATAAATGATTATTAAAAACATAAAAACGGAGCAATAAAAAATGTTGTACATCAACGTATGTCAAGTATTTAATAACCATACTTAATTGGCTCAGAGAAACATGGTCAACAAAAGTAAAAAAAAAGAGAGATAACTTTGTGAATACATCACTATTGAATAGCATTTCGCAATAAAAAATGAAATGATACTATGGCATTATTGCAAAAAAACTATCAAGTAACAAAATGTTCAGTGATATAAAATCACCGTAATTTTAAATTATTTAGGTTCACATTTTATGTAACTTTTAACTATGATCCACAAGAATGCCAATTTAACCGGGACAACGATGAACAATACCGACGTGGCCTAAAAAGAAATAAATGCCAAACAAATAAAGCAGTGCTTCTACTTATTATTTCAAAAACAAAAATATTACATAATTTAGACCTTCACATTTTAAATACAATCGGTATGGCATAGTTGAAAATTTAAAAAAATGATGGAGTGGTAACATATAATCTGAACAGATATAAATTACTGTACTTAAACATAACATCACTTCTTCCCAATAGCCTTGATTCCAGGCATATTGGAGAAGACCTAACTAAATAAAGCATAACATAATTTATTTTAAAACTCTTTACTTCCCTCTCATGCATCAGAGAGAATACTTAATTAATGTCGCCCGTTTAAAACCTTGTAAATGGTTGACATACCTGAACAGAACTATAGCGTAGCGTAAAATTTAAAAAAAAATCTAGTATTTAAAAAACAAACGTAGTTTACGAGTAGTAAATCGGAGGATGCGAAGGTCATGGGAAAGCTTAGTTACTAACAATAACATACGTTGGAAAATGTTGGGATAGGTTGTTCAATAATTTTTCTGTTTCAGACAAATATAGCTGCCGCATTACGTACGTCAATAAGTAACGTATCAACCAACCTGACTAGTAGTAGTAGTAACCATAACAGCTGCAAAGAATATACTGACTTTACTAGGTACTTAAACCTACCTTCCTAAAGTTAACCCCTAGTGCTCTGTCTACCACAACAAAAATTATATATAGTGTCTTAACTACGTTCACAATAATAACGAAGTTGACAAATAAAGTATGTTTTACGTACATTTTAAATACACAGATATCGTTCTTGCAATGCTACGCTGCATTTAAATGTAGGTAAGCTGTACATATAATCAGTTGCCAGTTTGATTAATAACTTTTTGCGACAAAATATCGATATCTTCTCTCGCATATAATTTGTAATATATCAGTAGTCTATATTGATCACTAAATATAACGAATTTGTTTTGGCATAACAATAATAAACATTCTACTTGATAATGCATACGAGAATAGTCACCTGAAGAAAGTATTTTTTCCATTTCTCCTTTCCCCATATTGTATGTTCTTGTTTTTATTACCAGCAGATGATATAATAAAGACAGACATCTCGATTTTTCTAACCAATTTGCGGCGTTCGTTAGATCTAAAAACTACGCGTATTTTATCTACATTTCTATACGTGTGATTGAATAATATGTATGCATGCCTACGTTACCCGCGGGGCACTAACGAATAAAGACATGTTTTTTAAAAACCTGAAAACGGAAAAAGTCAGACGTTTCAATATAATCTCACTCGGTTAATTACGTGTACGTTATCAGAGAGGTGAATTACTGCGTCAGTCTCCTATTTAAACAGTACAGTAAATGTAAGTGGTTGTAACTGTTACTTCAATAATAAGAATACATTCTAATACTTTTAATGAAATATTTAGACTTATAAACACCCATTTCTATAATGCTAGAACTGTTGGGTTTCAGGAACGGAAAGAGCGAGACAGGCTAATGAAATAGGGGGATGACTACAACGTTTGTTAAACCAATTCGCATACGTAATTGACTGATTCGTGTTCTAAAGTAGTAGTATTTAAGTTAAGTAATTTGCAATCAGTTCATGTAATTACTGTATGCCACGCGAATGAATTTATCCGCACTCCTCTACATCCCGGTACACCTCTTCTACAATGTCTTCCCAGTCAAACAAAAAATCATTTGTTCCCTGCTGCCCAATCCATTTAGATCCACTACCTCCCAAAACAGGATCTGCCTGAGAATTCTCAGAGTCAATGTTGTTATTGTTGTTCAGATTAATACCTTCCACGGTTTTTATGTACTCACTAAACGAATTCAGATCAGTGATCTTTTTGTCATCTGTCGTATTCAACAAGGTTTCGTAATCCTCTGCTGACAGAGACTTAGAAACACTTTCTACAGCAGTTTGGCTAGCGGTTGAAGATACGCTTACATATGCATCCTCCTCAGTATCAACAATATCATCACCGAATAAACCTCGTATACCTAAGCACTCACCACTACCCAACGTATCGAACATCTCTGGATCTGTCTGGGTGGCAGAGTCGGTCGCTTCCAAAAACGAGATGAATTCAGGGAACAGACTGGGACCGTTATTGACTTTAATTGGTAATGGAGTTACGGGGTTAGTACTGCTAGCTTTACTTTCTCCTGCTATTAAGGTACTGCTTGTCATCGTTAGCTGCTGCTCAGATTTTTGTTCGTTCTTGACATCGTTCAATGGTACTACGTCATCAAACCCCTCGGTGGCAATACTAGCAGGGATCGGACTGTTTTCTGCAGATAGAGTCGTTTCGGAAATTTTAAAAGTAGCAAATTCGTCGTTAAAATAAACACAGGAATCAGTGGAAGCTGCTGGTTTAAAGGATAACCGCAGCTCAACAGGCTCACCATTGTCAGCTGTTTGGGTTTGTGAGTCCGAAGTGATTACCCTTTTCCAATCTAGATTAGTGTTAGTAGCATTATTCTTTTGATCTATACAGGTGGCACGAAATTTAACAATGTTAGTTTGCGTATCCGTGCTTTTCCGTTTCTTCTGAGTGAAAGATGGCGTGGTAGGTGGAATAATGGCTTCAACCGGATTACTCTTTTGAATGAATGCAGTGCAAACGGTTTGGCATCCAAGATCAACTTTTAATCCAGCTCGTTGGCAAAGTTCTTGAATTGAATTAAGAACCTCAGTGGGTGCAGGAGTTGGTACTTTAGGAAGGATTGCAGGTAACTTTCTGGCAGTCTTTGATTTTCGTCCAGTGGTG
>JAHZNB010007285.1:0-14724 GCA_027744295.1 Callyntrura guangdongensis | reverse complement strand
ATGCATGCTGTCTCATGATGCCCCATAAACTCGTACTTTTATGGGCGCGTGTCTCAGTATCTGTAATGTACAAGTGAACATGCAAATGTAAATGCATGTGACCTGCTGACCCCCATATATCCGGTCAGAAGTGACATCTGGGGTTGAAATTCAATACCAAGAGAGATGTTGACCTAAGATACCCGTGTACCATATTTGGTTTGATTATGACAAGTAGAACAAAAGTTATAGTGTTTACAGACAGACCGACAGACAGACATGATTCCAATCGCAATAATTTTCTAGCTTTCGAAAGTTAATAAGTTTACAAGGTGGACCGGAGTATTTCCAACTAGACCCAAGGATTGGATAAATATGCTGTCATGCCGCTTCTTTGACTACGATGCTAACTTGATCGTCATCCATCATATTCCTTTCAAATCAGTTTCAATGGTGCGGGCTTGGAAGTATACAAGCTGCACATCACATCACTGTCATTTTTAAACAAAAAAGTTCAATACAGATGCACAATGATGACGGAAAATGATGAGAAGAGACTCCTAGGCCAACACATCAACCGAGAAATGCATAGCTTTTCCTGTCGCATTTTTTGAAGCATTTCCTCGTACAGTACACTTTACTTGAAGAGAGGAAAGAAAAAAATGCGGAAAGTACAAGAAGCACTTTCATAAATTCCAATGTTTTAAAAACGCAAGGATTTTTTTACCAGTATGCATTACTTAGTGGCATCAATTTTGCAATACAACCACTGTTCACTCATCATAAGTACTATGTCTTGAGACCTGACAAAAAGTATGGGTAAACAGATATGCATGCAAAGAAGGAAAGTAAAAGAGAGATAGGATTGAACGTGTATTTTTAACACATTAAAAATGAGATCTGCCACCATAGTGCACAAATCTAAAGCCCACGTTTGCAGGTATTTTAAAACATTAGAAAGTCAGTTCATTATCTGCATTTTGTTCTCTCGTCTTGTACGAAGGTACTTCTCTGCTTACATTTGTATTCATCTGATACCCTGTAAGTGTAACAAAGAGAACAACTTTGCTCCCCTGTATTAGAAACAACATTTTCTCACTTTTGAAATTTCACCAAAATTAGTAACAGCAACTTATTACTTTTCCACAAGGAATGTTACATTCCTGCTTCACTTGCACATTCTTTTAAAAGATTGCAAAAATCCATTAATATGAAAAGATCCTTGGGGATATGATCCTCAAAAGATATGCCAATGTGTGAAGAATGGCATTGGGTGCAAATGTATTGAGTATATTAAGCTCCTATATTATCACTGTTAAGTAGTGGGAAATTCCATAGAAATACATATGCAGTGGTGATAAAATTCAGCCCTTCTGTGGCTTTCATTTAGGAAAGTTCCATTAAAATTTCGTATTAATTTATCATTACTTCCATTTCACATTGGTTGATTATCATGATGAATGATGCATCTGCATGACTCAACGGGAAATTAATAATTTCAACATAAAATGTGACATACCTACTTTAGAAATATAATCTTTAAATTTGAGACACGATGATTTTATATATTATGCCTTTTCTTCGAGACTACTATACAATGATGGACAGTAATGTAAAATGTCAAAATGACTTTTTGTTAGTATTTGAATTTATGTCCAAAAAAGATAAATTGCAAGTGTTAGTATAATTTAATTCAACAAAACTTTAAAATACATGTTGTATGTGCAACCGATAAATTTTCGTGTTTACTTTACCAATGCACGCACAGTTGGTCCAATATGATTTAACATTTATCCTACCTTACTCAAATAACCGACCTGATCTTGACTTTCTCCCGAAAACCTAGAAGATTCAGCAATGAAATTCTGAAAAATAACTGGCATCAACAAAGTAAAAAAACAAATAGTTGTATAAAATATGAGCACTGCCATTTTGACGATCATATCTGTTACCTCATTGCGTACAAAGCTCCCACATAAACATGCACTATTATAAACAACTACGCCTTGCACCAAAACTAAAACTTGCGTTCTCGTGACTTTGCCATTACACCGTTGACCGTGACTTTTTTCCACGCTATCTTGAACTGGTTCGAAGCATTGTAATAATGTACACATAAAAAATGAGAGGCACACGGAATAAAAAACGGTTTAATCTAATTGTAAGTTTTAGCCTGCATGCAAGTTGTTACATAAAATAGTCCATTGTTTCTTCAGTTGGCTACCATGTTAGTACAAATACGATTGCATTCTTTAGTAAATTGGTCCAAAATCCAGGTACATATGTACGTATGTATACTACAGCTTTTAGCATTATGTCGTAAGGCTAAATGTTACCATGAATAATAGTTAACAACACACTAGTGCTCATGTATTCACAAACAAAACACACGGAAATATCCGACAGGAAGAAATATAGGCGTGTTGATGGCGTTGTTTCTCTTTCTCCCTTCTATAGGTGTTAGAGAACACTTTCAGAGCACTGCCTCTATACTGCCATCACTGATGCTGTGAAAGTAGCATGAGAAATAGGGAGTTCTCGCTCGCCTTTTCCATCAATTCATCAACGTAATTATGAAACACCACTGTCATATCTTTATTTTATCTGCTACTACTTATTTACAGTTGCAGTTCAAAGGGAAAACTTACAGCTAAATAACAGATTCAAAGATATATAGCAAAGAAAAGCGGTAGTCGAATGGAACATTGCAACAAACGCCTTCCAGTCTGCCTTCCATCTACACACATGCACAACTCTAAACACGTTGTTGGTCAAAATGTTTGCAAAAACTCTGTCCTGACCTGGAGTCCTAAGTCAGTGGACTACGCTATGCACTTTCCTTCCTTCCAAATCCTAAGATATGGAAAGGGGCGGCGATATCAAATGTGGACTCATTGTATGTGGAAACCACCACCACCTCTCTTCTCGACGTAAATAGTAATCCATTATAAAACTTCCTCATCTCGAAAATGTTCCCTTTCCACCTCTTTCTGTTTATCGATATAGAAAGTACATTCGACCGTGATCTTGCTTTATGTGTATAATGTATGCGACATGCAAAGATGTCCTCCGTTCCAAGATGACTAAAATGTACGAAAAAATGTCTAAAAAGCTTCTTCTAAATACTTCATGTGTGTGTATGTATATCCACCCACACTCCATCTGAAATGATCCCATATGAAATGACTGCAGTTGGAATGTACACGGGAAAAGTAAAAGCCCCTATTTATTTGCAATTATTAGTGCCATCGTTGTTTATACTACAATTGTAGTAAATATTTAGGACGACCAGAAAATGGACCTCTTTATAATGGTAGGGGTGTGGGTACAAAAAACTTGTCAGAGAGAGAGAGAAACTTCGTATCAATGGTATATATGAAGTAGGCATGTACTTATATTTAGCTTACACACATGACTGTTTACAACAAACAGGAAAATATTTGAACGTTCACCAGAATGAGTTTTTTGGTTTTTGTTGCTATTCTTGCAAACTTTCTCCCTGTCTTTAGCTCACTTTCTGTGTCCTCTCTTCTGTTGACTCCTAGTCTTGCAGTCTCCAAACGGTTTCAACACTTTAGAGGTATAAAAATTCCATATACATACGTATTTACAGCTACGACGTCCATTCAATAGTTTAACTCACCAGAAAACCGTATTACATAAAATGGTTGCATTGTTTTAGGCAAATTGAAAGGGAGTTTGCAATCGATGCGATGATGGAATAATGATGTAGAAAGACGGACATTTAAGTTTAAACGACTGGCATTTAAGAAAATTTTTGCCGATCCAAAAGTTTACGGTAGATACAGAATTACACCACTTTTCCAACAAAAAACATTTAGGCCAAGGCAAAGGAAAATTGGAAGTAAAGGCAACTCTCTTTTGCTCCCCGGACGACATACAAAATATAATAATATATTACAGTGTGTATGTACATCTACCTATTTCACACTATCACTTATCAAAGCCGCTACTGATACGTTAGCTAAAGTCCAGTTTACTTTGTATTTTCTCCTCCATATTAGATTTCATTGCACCGGGCTGAAGCATTTACTAACCAATGATTTTACTTTTAGCGAATTGTTCTTGTGGGTACATACAAGTTCGTACACAGACGTGCACAGCCTTTCTAGTGAGTAACCGAATGCCAAAAAAGCTTCCACCAAAACAACGACAGAAATAATAGAGAAACGACTGGGTGGAACCTTTTTCCTGGCGTTCTCGCTTTATCTATCTGGAGTATATCGCGGCAATAGGTTGAACAGCCATATATATTATTGTGTACTGTTGTACAGAAAAGAATGTTATTCTACTTTTGGACGATTATGAGAAAACAAAGCCTCGCAGTATTTCGTTCCGATCACCATCACTATCATTGTAGTCGCAACAATACACAATAGAAAAAAAAAATCCTGCACGACTTGGGCTAGTAACTGGTAATGACCACATAAGTTGCAGTTCAGATTTTATAAACACGCAGTTTTGGTAGTGTTACGCGAAGCTGTTTACCAGACAATGTTTACAGGTCGATTTTATTTTAAGGATGAAGGACATTCATTTACTTCACAAGTCTAATAAAATAAAAGTGCACTACTATACTGTGCCACTATTTACTATACTGTTGAAATAAATTGATCCTTCCGATTGCAGAGAAAGAAAAGCCAGTCTACCACCGCAAGGCCGTCGCGCAGTCCATGTTTAACAGTAAATATGCAGACAGTTGCGTTTTTCCTATCAGCACAGAGTACAGACTACAGACAGACTAATGACTTTTTTTGCTGTACTGAATAAAATCCAGAAAAAAGAGGTAGATTGAACAATGACTTTAAAAAGCATAATATTATAAGTACATTAATATAATATGCATATATGCATAAGTTGAATAGTTGCATCTGCTAATAACAGTTGACGGCAAAAGCAGAATACGTCCACAATAATGAGAATAAAAGTGATTTCCTATTCACCTTTTTGTTGCACGAATAAATAATATATACCAACCAATGACAATACTCATTGTCAGTCCAGCAGTAGCACACCTTTTGCCTTCTAAACTATGTACATTAGGTAACCAAGTCTAGATCTAGTAGATCTTTAGCATATTTGTAATATGCAAATGAGAACGGAAAACAAATTCCCATTGTTGCATCATCATCATCGTCGTCTTGACAAGCTATACATTCAAACGAGAGAACTTTGTTGAAATATGCAACTTTGAAAGTCAAACAAAGTTATTTTCTGTTACTTGTTACTTTTCCGTTAAATAATCAAGTCAGCAACAAGAATAGTGAACTTCAGCTTCAAGTACGACAATATTTGTTGATACAGCACCAGATGGAAAACAAAATGCAACAACAACTAAAATATTGCATATCTATGTAGAATGTATTGAAATAGTACAAGTACTTAGAATGTAGGAGAAAATCTTCATGTCGGATATTTTCTCGTTGCTGCTGTACACTACTTTATTATAACATACACCATGGTCATAAATGGACAAAAGATGTCTGGAAAGGAAATAACAAAAAGCTAGTTTGACAAACTTGTGCTAAAGCTAGTTTTTATTTCTCTGCGGAATCTGCTAAAACAGCTACAAATGTATTTACAAGTAACAATGTGTACCAGTGTAACCTTTTTTGTTCCCTGCCAGTGCAACGAGCGTCATATTATCTATAAAAGTATTTACTAGGCCAAGTAAAACCGTGTAGTGCCATAACTGACAAGGAAACATAGGAGGTTGTCTGCCGTAGATTTGCCTCGTATTCTGGTCAACTATTTACTATAAACTATAATGGAGTTAAGCCTTCATGATAAGTCTCAGGTTTCAACGATCAGTTGTTTTGGAAAAAATGGATTTTTCGAACCACATTTCTGTGGAAACCTTACGGAATTTAACATGGGAAAACGGAAGTGAGAGAAGGGTTGATTTTCAAATTTTCGCATTAAATGGAACAATATGCTTGTTACCGTAATATCGAACTAGATCCTCCAATCGATCTCACATTGACTCCAAATCACTATTTATTAACTTTCCTAAGCGAAGCTTATCAGGAAGTTATTGCGATCACAATCATGTCTGTCTGTCGGTCTGTCTGTAAACACTATAACTTCTGTTCTACTTGACATAATCGAACCAAATTTGGTACACGGGGTACCTTAGGTCAACATTTCTCTTGGGATTGAATTTCACCCCCAGATATCACTTTTGTCACGATCGCTTACGAAAGTTACTTATTTGAGTTTTACATTCTTCTCGTTGATGTAAAATAGACATTAGCGAAAATTTGAAAATCAACAAAAGGGGATCTTTTTCGTGTGTTGTAATGAGTAATGAGCATATGTATGCGACTTTTTGGTGTGCTGACTATTATTTGAACAAAAAAGAGAAATGACACCTCAAGTGTAAGAGAATATTCCATGTTCTGATGACGGTGTGTATCTTGAAAATGAAATAAACTTTTGTAAACGTAATGTAGGCACATCTGTTCAGTATTGGCGTTAAAGTCAACCAATTTAGTTTTAAGGTTTGACCCCCCATTTGACCCCAAAGGGTCGACCCCAAATGATCATCTTCGAACTCATCTGAGCTATTGATTGACCATACCTATCGATTGGCGAAAACAGAATTTCAAAATTCCTTTTCCTTCAAAAGTTATCATGCAGACGGAAGGATACGATGGATGAAAATTATATAAGTCACATAAGATGTGCCTAAATAAAACTGAAGATGAGTGTAAATGTTGTAAACCAATAGGTTGCTGTAAGCTACAGGATAGCCAGCGGACCAAGGGGACAAGAGGGGGATATTCCTATCCTATCCTTAATGTATTTAAGTTTCATAAAGTTAACTGTCCTATAATGTTAAAATGGGGGATTTATCCTCTCCACCCCCTGCTCCACCTGTCCTATATAAGGGCTTCCGCATCAGGGGAATATTTTCATCCCATTACTCCAGCCTTCGGAGTACAACATACAAGCACAAATGCATATATAATCAACCAATATCATGCATTATCCAAGAATACAACTATGACTGTAAGTATAGTACTTGGCTTTAATGTATAAGGTTTTTAAATAAAAAGGAAATATGACACTGCAGAAATAAATGTAGCCAAAAAGAGAACTCCCCGTCCACTCGCCCAAAGTTCCGGGAAAACTTACATGTAAGCATCAGTTTCCCGTACGTAAATTACACCGTTGTAATATAAGTTGATTCGACAAACTACATTGTTTTTGTTTTCGTAACCGTAAACTAAAGTTGCTCAATGTTACAGTGTAACGAAAGTTAATAAAACACCGGAAATGTCTGTTATACTTTACCGTAACTGTATACAGTATTAAAACTGATCTGATGGTCTTCAACCAACCCTTCAAGGCGGATATATTATCCAAGGGATTAATACAGGATTGTGTGGTTAGCACTGTTTAATGAAATTGATGTATTTTGAAAAATAATGTTCCAAAAAAAACTCCATCAGTGAAACCAAAAATGTACTATAGTGGAACTTATCTGTAATTGTGCCCCAAGCGGAAAGGACTTGTCAGCAATACTAAAGTGTTCAAAAAAATCCTAACACATTAAGTTCTTTACTGCTGCAGTTGTGCCCTTTGTGTGCAATTATAACGAAATATTTTTTAAATGGTAAAGGCGAAGAAAATCTACGGTATATACAAGAACAGCAATTATATAGAATTATAACGTGGTGAATTTACGCAAAAATAAGAAAAAAATGGGGTTTGGACCATGCAATTAAAACGAAAGTACCATTGCAACAGGTGCTATTATAGTGAAGTTACACGGAATCTATGTTAGAAGTGGTACATTTGTGTTTATTCAAAAATCTGCTATTTGGTCGATAAGAGGTGCAGTACCATGATTATGCACGTATTTTAATTACTACAGATATAAAATACCGTGATATGTATGCTGGGATTCATAGCTGTTCTTGTTCCATATCAGGAAATCGAATCGACTGATGTCTAGCGTTGATCTTATACCATCGACATTTGTCTGTGTACGTTAGTGTGAAGATACGAGAGGGAAGTAAATACATTGCCTTTTATTTGGCGACCGAGATGACGCAAAATATTGCCATACCAATGCAAATAATGTCTTTTATGTTTGTTAAATAAAGCTCTATTTGCCAAGGCGAAAGTAATCCCTGAAAGCAGATGTAGTTTCGGGTTTTTTTGCATAACGAGAAATCCAATGTTGCTACAATAGATTGGAATAGAAATAGGGTTCACTGACAGAATCGTCTAGATCTAGAATAGCCCTGGCGCAAATCACCAAAGCATAAACCTCCAAGAGGAAAAATCTTAAGTAGGAGAAAATCGTCAAAAACAATTTTTCTTCGTTTTCTCGCTGTTACTTGTAGCCAAATCAAGCCATAACTTGAAAATCTGCATGTCTACTTGACTTGATTGTTGGGTTCCAAGCTTGGCCTGACTTGAAAGAATTCTCAATTTGAATTGAATGGCTTGACATTAAAATTTCAAAGTTATCGTTACATTTTGTACAAGTTGCTTAACTTCAAATAGAACAAGCACAAACTAAAATTATACATCATTCATTATCATTACACAAGCTTAAATGGGAGTGATTCTGCCCCGTTTACAACCTGTAGTATACGCTTTTGTTTGTATTGTAACTAAATTTAGTTACGTATATTGTATTGTTTGAATAAACCTTATATTGAACAATTAAGGGACAACTGTGCCATATTGACATTTACGTAAATTTTTTGGCTTGATTTGAAATTTGAAATTGAATTTGACTTGGCTAGATTTTATTCTCCGATTCTCCGTGATCGTCCGATTTGCATAAAACAAAAACCATCTGATAGTCGTAGGGAAGTATTGTAATTCCGGGTTACTAATCTTCATGATCACGAGATACAATATTGTGTTTACAGTAAAGAGTTTGCAGCACTCCTTTCCTTGAAGCATTCTAATACTTTAAATTGTACAGAACAGCGTACCCCCCATTTTGATTACGGACAATTTGCTAAAACTTTACATTTTGCTTTCAAACCCTTATAAATAAAATACAAATGGCACAGTAAAACATAAGATGCAGAAAGATGAGCTTTTGAACATATCTGCAAGCCAGATGGACTTTTTTTGGCGATTCTGTCCTATTTAAGATTTTTCTGCTTGGGATTTATGTTTTGGCGATTCTGTTCGCATACGTAAAAACAGAACGATTGTAGAGGTACAAAAACATTTTTCAAAAACAACGTCCGATTTAGAAATAAGGACTTCAAAATGTTTGCTATCCGTTGTAGTTTGTTAAAAGTTAAATAATACTGAACGAACGTACTAGTTAAATTTAAAATTCTGCATCCAATATAAATTGTTAAAAGTTCAATCCAACCCACGAATGAACTTTTTCCGGTGTCATAGGGTAAAAATTCTACAGCCATTGGACATCTCGTTATGCCAAAAATAAATTCAAAATGTATCGGAACTACATTGCATTCTGGATTATTATGACTTCATAGATTTCTCTCCACCTCTCAAACAATGACGTCACTCAATTGTGGCAGAGTATAAGACAATTATGACGGCGTATTTGTCTGCTGTCTTTGTTTTTGTTTCCTATGAAATACAAAAAAGCCCTCATGTAAACCAGCCCCTCTATGGCCATCGTTAAACTAAAATAAACGATCGAAGTAGATGACAGAGGAATGAAAAAATGGCATAAAAAATAGACATTATCAAGTGTATTATAGCAGAAAAGAAAAACTTTCATTTTATCCTGTCTCCTAGTCACTACGCTGTTAGCCCCACTATTACTGTTACTACGCTGGGAGCTACTACTATACGACACCGTCAGCATCAGCATACACACATAAATTCTACACATCGGAACAATAAGCAACACAAGAGTTTCCCCGATTCATTGCCATGTTACATATAAAACAAGATAATAAACGCCTATTGAAGAAACACAAGAGTCATAGTGATAATAAAAGTAATAATAATAACAATATATATAACTGTTGGTGGTGCTGCCGCGGGAGAGAGCAGAGACATTAACTTGAATAGATTCACAGAAGAAAAAGAAGTGAAATACCGTCCGTTCGTCTGCGTAGTTGAACCTAAAAACCGATTTCCCTTCACTGTTCTTCTGCTTCCCTGTCCCTCCGCACATATTAGGCATATATAGTACATAATATAATATATATTATGTACTCTCACAAAAAGTAATTTTCTTGCTTTTTATTTCTCTAAAAAGCTGAAAGCATGTCTGCCTGCTGTGTCTTACAAAAAAGTGTGGTTTCTTTTCATTTATCATCATCATACACAGAAGGCCAAGAAAAAGATGAAGATATACATGCATATGCATGCATTTGTTGTACACGCACTCATATATTTAACTACATCATATCTATTGAGCGCAGTCGTTTCGAAAAAGAAAGTTCAGTCGGAGAGCCCATCGTCGTAGAAAGAAGCCTGCACACCTATTTTTAGTAGAGAAATTTTATATATTTTAGTTGTGCGCACATAATTTAAAAAAAATGTAGATATGTATATGTATACAAACTCTGTACTACACAGCTTCGTCATCCTCCAGTACTCCCCTGTTCCCTTACAGAAAAAAAGATGAACAGAAGTACCTTCGCTATCACTATCACCAGAACTACTTTTACCGAAAATGACGACACTGATCATCTCTTCTGAGAACGACGTCATATTATATACTTTCTTTACTACGTTTATCTCGTATATACAAAAGATTACTTTATGACAGCAGTGATGATGATTTTCAAAAAGGTGCTCATTTTTTTCTTTTAAACTTCAAACAATTTAACTCTCTACATTCCACAGCAGCTCTTTTGCCAACAGATGTTAAGTTAAAAGACCCAACAGCTTTGTCAGGCTGTCCATGAGTCAGGTATAAAAAATGCTTGTATATATTTTACCCGTCAAAGTCTAGAGTCTTTACTCAAATAACCCAAGTTGGACAGGGTACTTGAAATTTTTCTGAATGAAAGGGTACGGCCTGTTACAACATCCTGTTTTTTAAACTCCGAGAAACAGGCCAACGCTCTGAGACGGATAACTGTTCACAGTTCTGTATTTTTTCTGTCCTGAAAGAAAATGGCATTCGTTGACCTCTCGGTATTTTATACGTACCATTGTTGGTGTAACCGTAATAAAGCATGAATCGGGAGTGTATTACAATATAGATTATTATTATGCCATGACGGGAAAATATCGTAAATGTCATCATCATACATACAACAACAAGGGGAAATAATTTAACGGTTGCCCAAATCATTTATAAAAAGATCACTGTCGGAGTTGTCAATTTACTGTTGTTAAAAGATGAATAGGTCCATTTGCATATGATTTTTGTGCATAATATATACAATAGTAGGAAGATAAAATTTTAAATTCGCACAAAATGGTAGAGAAGCTGACTGATAATTATCAGACATCATGTCATGACTAAATATTATTTAGAATAAAATATACTATATTAAAACATGCATCGTGCTGCTTGCAGAACCTTCATAATATCAAACATAAAACTGGACATTTGGTAGAGCCCAATAATTGCTATTGCTATAATAATGGCACCTCTGGTTTTGAAGTATAATTTCCTTCAAAGTTAAAAACTAACGACTATTTATCTTTTGGCGTTGGGATCTAAAGCTAGGTTGATGTAAATGTAAAAAACCAGTGTATAGTACTAAATTGCTTACGGTTGTTCATATTGCGCAATAATAGCCATTTACCGTCCCGTGAGATAGCTTTTGTATTAGGTATCCTTCCACAGTGTTAAAGTCAGGAAGACAATATAATTGTATGTTGCATGCATGCCGTTTACCATAAAACGAACACTATATAACCAGCATGTTTAACTTTTATTTACGGAACTGAAAAGAGTTAGTGTGGTTAGATAATAGAGGTTGTTACGGATTAGCTTACAAACTCATTTGATGCTTTTGTTGCAGTGATCGGTATTGTTATCATTGTTACATACATAGACATAGGTATTGGTAAACTGGGGAGATAGGTTTGTGCTAGACCTCACCTTGGGCAGGATCCAAAAGAAAATTGAAGCTTGAAGTGGTGGTTGTAGTAGATCCTGGTGTGCTCACTGATGCTCCATCCCCGTCCTCTGTGAAAATGAGCAAGGGCGCCTCCGGATGGTCGGTTGAGCAGGATGCTGCGGATATAGTACTTGCAAGACTTGTTCTTGCAGCAGTATTTCTCCCTTCCAGCTCCAGGTCTCCCTTAAATAATGGTATGGGGATGTTGGGTATGGAGGATCGCGTTGGTGTCGTCGTCGTTCGACCGCCACCCAGCACAGCGGTCGGATTCGTGGAGGAGTTTGCGGCGGTAGCAATGTTGGCTGTAGATAATGTGGTGTTAGTCCTACTTGTCTCAGCGGTAGTGGCTGCAGTCTCGGTTGAACCAGTTGGTGGAGAATGTATTACTGATTATACAGATGCGACACAGAGAGAAATTATTATTATCGATAGAGCTGAGCCATACAAAATAAAATTTTGCTTAACTTACATAAAAAGGCTCAGAGCGGTTCTAGTAAGTATTTTAGAAAAAAATAGAAAGATGAGGTATAAAATAATGATGAAAAATGAGCTTTAAAGAATGAACTCAGAGTTTGATGTTAAGAAGGAGAAATTCATACCAACATGACTTGTATATAATTTAATGTAACAGAATGTATAAAAATGTAGCATATTAAATGTTATCATACATTATGTGAATATTACTATATTACAGATTTAGGTGAGAGTACAGCGTGAGTAAGCTTGGTATTCAACTGCGCGATACTTTTTTGCAAGCAGCACTCTTACTCCCAACAATGATGAGTGACGTCGCAGCGTCCATCAGAAAAAACACAACGTGAGTAGGTAGGTATATTTGTTCAGATGCTGAAGGAGAATCGTCGTTTTGCTTTCTCTTTACGTTTTTAACAAATAATCTCGAGGGCACCAAGATTTATCTTCTCTTTTATTTAAATACTACAGGAACATGTGAACTGTGCAACTGTATTTATTCAGCAACTACAACGATCCGAGTAATTGCTAGATTCAGATTTCTCCGTTCTCATACGTTTCTAGTTTGTTTACAGTTTACACAGGCAGGCATAGAAAAACACTGGAAACACTAACAACAAAATGACGTCTCCTTTCTTCGTCCTTTTGTGATGACTCGTTGGTTGGCGAAGATTCTCTCCACGGATTTTCAACTAGTCATGAAAAAAGTAATTTTTTCGTTGTTTCTGTTATACGAGTGATAAAAAATTCAAGCGGAGCCAAGCAGAACATTACTATTTATTCTTGGTCTTCTTCAGGGAAATGAATTATGGTACGACGAATGTGTTTTCTACATCCTTCTCTCAAATTGATTTTTCAGACAGTCCCACCGACAAACTTGGAAGATTAACTACGGTAAGCATTCACTCTCCCTGTGGACCACGTAAATAATATGAAGCCATTGAGTCACTAGAGACAATTTTGGCTGTTTTATTATTGTAAATAAATAATACATTTATAATGATAAGGTAAAACATCTTTCAGAAAATGTATCATTTCGCAAGTTTAACGCAAAATTGATATGCCCCACTTCAATGGCAGTCGTTAGTCGTGTAGTAAATTGCAAAAGAGATCAAGTAACCAAAAAACTACATTGTTTTAAGACGATATGGTGGATAACATTCAATTGGTCAGTTCATATTGATTGTACAACAGAGGAATTTTTCAGAAAAATATTTCATTTCAGCGAGTTTACTCATTGTTTTGTTAATATAACTATATAAATCCGGCATTACTTGTCTAGATATATTCGGGCAAATTCATGTTTCATTAATATATTGACTACATCTTACTAATGTAATAGGAATAGGATTAGGAGAAGCAGAGGAAACCATCATTAAACATTAACTATAATTACGAGGGTTTTTCACAATGATGTGACTCACTTTTGATAAAGTTTATCTTGTCAGGAAATTTTAAGTGGGCCCTAATGGTCATCTCATTCATTAGAAGAGACCCAGTGCTTGCTAAATACTCATCCCGCGATAGCTGGCATGCGTCCCGAGGCAAGTGCTGGGCCTGGATGTTTACGCTACGAAAATACGCGTCTAAAATCTGCCTAAAAAGTAAGTGAAATTTAATCATTGGATTGAAATTTTAACCATTGTTAATTTAACCAGAGCTTGAAAGAAACTTAGTTACAGTGTCCAGAGTATGTCAGCATGTGCTCAGTTATGTCATTAAATCTACAATGGTCATCCATCACTGGAAAATGAACAAAGTCCGCGAAAAACTTTGCACTGCAAATTCAAGTGACAAGTTTGATACTTGTTTTAGGAGAAGTCGGGACTTTATTGGTCGGAAGTTTTCCATAGGAGTACTTGATTCGTCAGATAAGTTTATATCTACTATTTGAAATTTTTTAAAACAGTATGAGGATACGTGCCCAAAATAGATGGAACAACAGATTTTGAGATAATACACCCAGTTGGTTCGATGGTAATACTTCGATGGTGAAAAACCGAAGAAGTACCGCTTGGGCTTTGTTAAATCGTACCACCATGGGAACAACACTTACACTGTGCTTTTTGTTTCCCATGTTGAAGAATTACATTATATATATAATATTATAAATGTAGTACACCCAAACCCCAACTGCAACATACCGATTTTAAATACCCGTATTGGACGTACCCCTATACCTGGCAAAGTAAGACCCATACGTGTCAGACTA
>JAHZNB010007284.1:0-72549 GCA_027744295.1 Callyntrura guangdongensis | reverse complement strand
GATTCAAACAACGATAACAACCGTGTGTGTGGACTACTACTTGATGGTGAAACCTCTTAGAGGAAATTTCAGTGTTGTTTTGGAAGGCTATCTTTAGAGGGCTGCTATCTTTTCAAATTTTACTCTAAAAGGGACTGTTATCTTTGGAGAGATGCTATCTTAGGAGAGCTGCTATGTTTAGCGAAAATACGGTATTTGTTACGTACTTTGCCAGGGACAGTATAATGCCACCGTTAAAAGAATTGTGTAAAACTGAAAAATCGAAGAACAAGGAACCCGAAAATCCTCTACTTGTTGAAGTGGTAAGCCGTTAATTTCAGATAAGCTTAGATAAGTTAAGATAAGTTTCTTCCAAAAAAAAGTTGATTCCAACAATTTTTTTGGTGAAGGTTATCAAAGAAGTGTTGTCCCTCAACGTGTTATCCTTCAACGACCTCAAAAACTAGATACATGGTGCCAACAGGCCGTAGTAAAGTTATCCCCAGGCACAAAATTTCGTGCTGGGATTACCATCACCGACTTGGAGAATCGCCACTGCAAAAAATATTTATATCTTATATAATAAATCTTTAAAATTATTACACGCCCGCATTATTATAAACACACGCCAACATACGAGTTTATTTTCCCCTGTTTCAAAAAAATAACCTCAGAAACATGTTTATTTATACAGAAACCACCAGAGAGATCGAGAGAAAGTAAGTACTTAAGTATCTTTACGCTACTACACGTAACACCAAAATTAAATTCTCACTTAACAAAAACATAACAGTATTCAAATTTAAAAATGCAAATTAATTACAATTAAAGGATCATTTGATAATCACAGTTGAAGTTGCAATATAAGTTTCTTTGAATGTGGCATAAATCTTCTTTCCATTTCCCAACAGCCAATTTCTTGTCACTCGTCGTCTTCTAACGCGCCCTGAAAATATGTATTGACTTCCTGTTGTCCTTCGCTTTGACTTGAAGTACTGCTCTAGGCGATACCAACCACATCATGTTAATAATCGTATACATTTGAGAAAAATGTAACTACTGTAACCAAAGCTCTGTGAACTTGAACTGATTGTCACACTTACTCCTGAAGGAGAACTGCAATTATTTCCGAACGGAGTTGAATTTTTTTGACTGGCTGTGGATACACCATAAGAAAGAGCAACTTCATGTTTTACCAATTCGGTCATCTGTTTATGGGTAAAGGCAATGAGCTCCACAGAGGCTGACGTTTCCATGTCGTCTTTTTGTATCCTTACAACCATTGATTTCCCATTCCTGTTGAAACAAACAATTATAAGTGATAATTGCTCCATGTTGCATTATACGAGGCTTGAGGTAAGCAGGTAATTATTCAAAAAAATTACGCGTAAATACTCATTCACTCAAAACTTACGTGGATTTAACGATATACGCAATTCGGGGGCCAATTAAGGGATGCAAATATGTAACTTCTAATCCCGAAGGAAATTTAGTTACATTATAAACCTGATCAAATGCTCTCCTCCAGTACACGTATTGGGTTGCGTGATCCTTGATCTTTACTTCCATGTTGTCTGTCCATCTGACCTGAATCACAGATCCGCGAACGTACATTTTATGTTGTGGGTGTAAGTAGTAAACCAGATGGTTTGTGGTGCCTGGAAACTGAGTCACAGACATGTCGGCTCCGTAACTACATAAATAAGTAACAAATGTTTGTTTCGTTAAAGCACTAGAAAAATGGATTCATATTTATAAGCCTACATTTTTCAAACGTTGACAAGATACCTTGCGTCCATTGCAACCCCACCCTTGTCCATATTTTGAAAACAACTCTGATCAAGTATTCGTCTCGCATGCAATGGTGACATGAAGGTTAGCCTCTGCTCAATCGAACTTAACATCACTTAGTAGGGTATCGAAAAATTAAGTTCGGCTGTCTCATATGAATTAATGTATTACGTTGGAAACTCACGCTAAGTGACTCACGTGAACCAACCAATCGTAAAACCAATACCACAGAAGGACTATCCTTCCCTTCACACTTTTGAAGTAGTTGCTTGTTAATAATTAAAAGCAAAAGCAGTAAAATATTAAATACACAGATTGCTAGCGACTAACCAATTATTTTGGAAACTACTTAACTCAATAACAAACAAGCGATTATTTTAAATCATCTAAAATTTTGCAACTTTTTGTTTTCAATTTCTTACGCTGCAATGACTGCAATGTAAGAAAAAAAACAAGAGAAAAACAAACACAGTAGAATAGCTGGCGGCATCTCATGTTGACAAATAGGGGTGTGTTGAAACTTGTGTAGTGCACTTGTTATCCACTTTTTCCCTTCATCCATCTCACAGTTGATGACTGACTGTTTGTCAAACTTGCTTTGCTGTTGGTATCGCCTTTCTGTAGCGAAACAAGAAAGGATGCTGCATGTATGTCAAGCAACATAGTAGCCAGCCATGCAGAATCTGCCTCTGTGTTTCGCAAGGATTACGAGGACGAGAAAATAGATTCGGTGTTCCGCAGTCTATACATTACCTATATTATCACGAGTACAGTAATCGTTAATGAAACATGCTAACGCGGAGACATGGTGTGCCAACATAAGCTTTTACTATCACATCATGTGAGAGTGAAATGAGCGCAGACGGAGAAAAATTATTATGGATCAACATGCACCACAAACTTGTTTCATGTATTCCATTAACTGTAAGATTTTTTATGCCAATTTTTAACGGAACCACAAATGTGTAAAGAAATAAGTATTTGCATTTTTACGATGATAGTACTAATGTCATTTCTATGCCAGAGAAAAAGCTAACATGTGCGTGAGGGTGAGAACAATCTTTGAGTATCAGCAAATAAATCTAAAGATTCCGCTACTTCTATATATATCTCATTTTTGGTAAAAACGTATAAGTTACGAAATGGTTTGCCTTATATGTACTTAAGTCAGAAATAATGTAGCTGCGTAGATTATACTATCAATATTGTTTGCCCCATGAGAATCTCATATGAACTGTACACAAATGTGCCAATAGGAACACCTCTCATTAAAGCTATTACTATTTTTTGTTTTGTTTCTTCTAATTGCATAAACTAGACTGGACTGTCTGTGGGTAAAAAAATGTTTAAAGTTTTCATCGGAGAAGAGCGATGGGTAACTTTAAACTAGAATAATGATGTATATACAAAGTTTGAGTTTTGACAGGCGAGAAGACAAGAGTCAATGAAGTTAATTTATATTCACATGACCTCTATTCTTCGGAAATGGTAATATTAGTGATCGGTAGCTACTCGAAGCATCCATAAAACTCGTAATTGTGCTTGTATTATTTCTGTGAGATATATTTGTCCAATTTATCTCAAAAATCACAACTCAGCACAATTGTTGTCATTTGTGACTTATTGAGAAATCGCAACGCTTTTCAACTCTCTTAAAATTACAGTAACTAGAAAAACGTTAACAATGACCATACTCGCACACAATTTCACAATAATTGCTTTCATGGTGGCTCAAACCAAGCAAACTTGTCAAAAATGGGGTGTTATTGTTGTTTCATTTTAATCTTCTGAAATGACAAAGTTGATACCCAAAACCAATATGTCTCAATAAATTAATTATTGACGAATTATTGAACTTTTGTTTACATTTTGATTAGAATTTAAAATTATTCATAATTTGTCTGTCTGATCTAGACTAACTACTGCACCAAAGCAAACTCGACATGAATTCGATGTTTCTACCAATCGTATGTGTGACCGTTTCCCTACGATGCTACATTTATTTTTGTTCTGTTTTACTTAAGGGCTAGTTTTAGTTACGCATGTAATACGCAAGTAGAGGGCAACGAAGAGGCTGTCTGGCGTTTGTAGTGATAAACCTGTGTTGCAAATCCTTTAAACTTTGGGTTTGCATCTTCTCTTGGAGTAAGTCTCTTGAAAGAAGTAATGCCCAATAGACTGCTGAAGTGCTTTTGGTTTACTATTGTCATTTACCATCAATCAGACAGAAACATAAAATAGAACACAAGCTTCGACGGCGAATTGTTGTGTCAATATAAGCTTTTACAACTTCATCATGTAAAAGTTCAATAAGCTCTGGAAAGTACAATTAAGAAACGATACGATAGGCCACTAATGTCATATTCAGTTAAATTGTTGTACTCCTGCTGTTGCTAGTGTTTTAAGGGAATAGCAAATGTGAGCTTATTGATATAGTAAACGAAAAGAGAAAAATAATTGCGTACTTACGACAATACTGTTAATGTGTTTTCTATGCTTCAGAAACAATTTTCCAATCGGTAAGGAAAAGAGAAAGCTTTCGAGATGTAAAATGAGAAAAGGGTAGCATCTACTTTTTAAGCACTGCTGAACACTAAGAAAAATACGATACACACCTCATCTTTTGTCCTTCCTTTACGGATCGCCTTTTATTGCTCGAAGGTCTGGGAACCCTCTGGCTTTCTTAAGGAATAGCGGTGTAGTATCTCCTCGAATGTCGGATGCTCTTCATCTTCATCTGCAGTTCTTGCAATCCTTGTATGCGTAACCTCGTCAGAGCAGCTTCTTAAACCAACGTGTAAAGCTCAATGAAATAAAAAAGTGAAGAAAAGTCATGGAATTATGGAGAGAGTATTTTTTAAGTCTTGTGCGCAGATTATACCCCATTTTTGTGTTTGTATTAAGCTGGTATTTTCTGATTACGTAGGAACTCGTTAAGGTTTCTGTCCGTTCGTCATCACTAACAATTTCAGGCCATTTGACCCGGTACCTTGGCTCAGTGGCATCGCTAGTAAATAATTTAAGCAGATTTAGTCAACCACTGAAAAGCATTAGGTGGTTGAAAAATTAAACTATATCTAAAATGAATCTATTTTAGCACATACGTGGCCTAGGTCTGTATCATGTCTAGGGAGCTATTTTGGAAGGAAAAAAAATACCTCAAATGTTGCCGGCAAGTCAACAAAAAAAAGTCATATGTCAATGAATTTTTAGGTGTGTATTATTAACCATCTTTTTTGTAAATATTGAGGCTGATGCCCAGTTTTTACAGGACAAGTAGTTTTTACAGAAAACCCTAATGCCGTGATGTTAGAGAACTAAGAACTCAATCGTTTAATAAAGGTTGACGAGAGGGTTACCATAGTATATACAGTTGTTACATACAGTCGACAATAATTTATATGCATGGTAGCCAATCAAAATACTACGGTTGGCTATTTTGGAACAATTGAAGTTGTAAAAGAATTTTTGTGGTGAAATGGTACAGAACATTTCCATACCGTCAAATCTTTATGACTTGTTTGCAATGATTCACATAAACGTGATATGGGAAAAATCTATTCATCGAGAGTGGGTTAATTATAATAATGACAGCACTTGGATTTGGAATATGGATTTGAGGAGCGTACATCCTGAGAATTACATCTAAAGACTATGCAGGTTGATAATGACTACTATATAATTCAATAATAATTTTGCTACTGATAAACATAAACAATTGATTTTTTTGAAAAGGCACTACCTACGTCAAGAAGGTTTGACAAATACAGTTCATTAAAATCATTAATATGTATTCGCTATGCGCTGTATTTTTTCTCATTTTATATGTCAAAGGAAGAAGCATGAAGAAAGGAACGACAAATCACTAAACCCAGTCGTGAAATTCAATAAACAAGTTTTCACGGGTTGTGACTATAAGTAACTATTTCTTTACAACATTATCACAACCATTTGATTTTTAGCTTCCCATTTACTTTGGATAAACAAATGGGAGAAATTACAACGAGCTAAAAGTAAATAATGTAGTAGGGCAATGTATGTTGTAATCGTTACTGCAACTACCATAATAAAAAAGGAGTCAGTTACGTCAAGCGAAGGTACGTAAACAAGTACAATGTACAAAACAAAAATGGTTATTACAAGTTTAAACGTCATGACCATCATCATCTAAAGTAGAAAAAGGTAGCCATCGAAGAAGACCTATTCGTCATCTCTGTAAGAAGTACAATGATCAAAGTTTGAATACATGCAATCATATCACAAGAAAGAAAGAAAACGGTGATCGTTGACGCTAGGTGCCATTTTACAAGGATGGGCAACATGTCAATGTGTTGGTATCAGTCAAACTCCTACAGTTTGTCTCTCTTTTAATTTTCACACCTTTCTTCCTAAAACCAAAAAAGGCCTTAAAGAAGTATGGCGTATCTGAGGATCAAGGGAACAATATAAACTAGCATAAAATAAATCGCAAACGATAAGTAAGGGAATGATGACAACGACAAATTGATAAAAACTTAGTCACTTGTCATGGTATAAAAATAATAAAACTGCCCGTACTTCTGACGCAACCGCTTCGATAACTTATCACGCAATCACATACGCTTCTCGAGTTTGTCGTCTGCTTGATAGATTTTATAAAGGGGCAGAGTATCTACTACCATAAACTCCCCGCAAAACTATCCTAAGAAGCTTTTGGAAGGAAGGTAAAGCAGTGTCATGACAATTTTGATCGAAAATCTAAATACGTAGTACGTATTTCTTGTGGACATTCAATGTTTTAGGCATGCAGTATACGAGAAAAAATCAACATTAACCAGAGCCCTCAAATGAAGTCCGCGGAACAACTGAGTTCACAAAAGAGAATGTGAGGGAGAGCATGGCATTCGAGATGTTCATAACGAATTATCAGTCGTGGACAGCGAGGAAGGTGGTGGGTATGTTTGCAACATATAAGATTTTAATGGGAGCAGCGCTCTTGTTTTGAAACAGCACTCGTAGAAAATACATGCCGTTCACTTAATGAAACTAGGCAGAATGATAGTGGGCATGAGGATGCAGGAAATTTGTTTAGAATTTCAGAAAGAATTTAGATCCCCAGAAGACAATCAAAAGCAGCGTATTTCACTTGTTGACATGTACCTTGCATATTATGCGTTTAAAATACGGAGCTCGACTTTGGACAATGCTTCACCGAAAGCACTGTGCTGTGCTTAAGACGCACATTGTTAGTCTTGCTAACAAAAAGTGTAAAGAGATTCAGAATTTTATTGTCTCATGTTTATAATAATCGTTTCGTATCCGTGGCACCACTTTTCTTCGCACGTATTTATGTTACAAATACTTTAATATATGACACAGTTCAAACAAAAATAATTTCCTGGACCGCAAAATTTTTTTCTTATTTCTATAGAGTTGAAGCCACAATAAATGTCTTTATTGAGTTGTAGATATTACTTAGCATAAGCAACACAATACTTTGGTAGATTGTAGATTTTACTTATCTGTTTCGAGTTCTATGTGTGTTATTGAACGCTGACGATAACAATTCCAACAAACTAACGACGAAATTACATGGCTTTGAAGTCTAAGCAAAATCTAAACTGCTAAAGCTTGACAAAACATTAATTATAGGTTTGGTAGGTAGGTGTCTCATCTTCCTCTACCTAATTGCATTGAGAACGTTGTAGGGTTACTTCAAACCTGTACTATAAAAGAGACGCCGCATTTTTACATTACGTTCGTATTAAAACTTATCTGAAATCTGTCGAAAAATTATTCAAACGTAAAGGTTATGACTCATTACTATTAAATTTAGCGTTTCCAGGTTGTAAGGGAAGAAACTGAAATCCACGTTGATGACATTGATATGGAACCGAAAACCGATAAAATTAGGTTGCAATAACTGAGTTATAGTAAAGATTGGAATTACTGAAATTTAAATAAAATAATACGTACATGCAGTCTAAACTTAGGTAAAATCGAAATTATAATACCGTGACCGTCACTGTAGGCAGAACCCCTACACTGAATAGAAACGAAGAAACACTAAATTAAATAAATCTTGAACAACTTCTATCATGATCAAAACTAGATCTACTGTGTACATATCTTCTTAATTGTGCCACAGAAGAACATGATCTTCTAAAACTCGTTATGAATTGTTTAAATTATTATATGTTGATTGATAGTTACGTATGCAAAATTTTTGACAATAAAAATTTGCCGTGAAGAAAAGGTTTCTGCCGTGGTTTCGCAGATCATTGCATTATGAAAGTAACGTATCTAGTAGTGTACACTGTATACACGCTCGTCTCATTAAAATAAAAAATCCGGAAAGTTTTTGTTCGTATCCTGTGCCTATCCAGGCATTTTTGGAAGCGATCCTGCTGCTTTAGCGTTTTTAAAGCAAGATCCTCTTGGATAGCTGAATCCTAATAATAATAGCACTTACAATGAGACTCTTCTCCAAACTAATTGTACAATGTAGTATTTGCGAAAATTGCTGCACGCCACCCAAAATCATTTCCTTCTTTTGGTTGAGATTACTAGTCTCAATGTTCTTTATTAGAGCCATCATTATCGTCATGATAATATTAGTAATGTACACAATTTATTCCCCCTCTCTATTACCCCCAAAATTTTACTATGCCTGTGTTGTGCCTCAATAACTATATGGGTTGGTCATTTTGTAGTTTTAAAGAAATCAATAAATCAGCCTCTTGCTTGATTTCAGCCCGTTACGTCATATTTTGGTGTTCGTGTTCTCTCTCTGCCACAACAGCTAACATTGCTATTGACAGTCAAACTTGGCACTATAATGCTGATTTGGTTTACTTTTAAGTTATTATTATATTAAGGAAATTATTCTGATTTATTCAGTACAGTTAAATGTAGACCCCCAGAACATGTAATGTATGATAAGGTGTCGTTCCCAGACAAAAAGGGACAAAAAATACCTTTATGATTACGATCCTCATCATAAAAGGAGGCACTCTATGTTTTATCCCAAAATTTAAGTCGTAAAATCCGTTAACCTTTTGTATTGAAGAGTATCTTGTCGAGATAGTTTAGCATGCAAAAATTGCATGAACCAAGGTTATCTGTTGGTATGTGTTACTGGTATTGTCATGAAAGATATAATAAAAGATCGCGCATATGTTATACAGAGCTTATATTTTAGAACGCCGTTACACAAAGTCGAAACGGGTTGTTGTTATCTTGGTTTAGTTCAGACCTTAAGATCTTTTACCGTGTTGTGTCGCGTGTTCCACAATGGTTTCTGCGGAAATTCCGTTCCACCAAAAACAGATGATCAATCTTAGACACAACAGTATGCCTCCGCCCCCGTCTTCCTTCAAAACAAAGTTTCGTCACATATCCTATTATAAAAATGTAGATGTTGGTATTTATAGTACTACTATTGACGCTGAAAGTGTCTGTAGGTTTTTTTGACCGTTATGCTTTCAGTCTTCCTGCACAAATCATGTTGCACTGTTTAGGCTAAAGAGAAACCGTTACTGCCTGATCTGGTAATAAGTGATGGTTGATGCTAGGGAAACTGAAAAAATGGAAAACTGAGAAGATGAAAAATCTGATCCTATTTGTTACCATAATTACTTTGATAACCATTTCTGCACAAACGAAGTTTTTTTTCCGTCTGAGACTTCCCAATCTCGTCCAAGCAGACAGTGGAGAAACACCGGTTGACGAGGTAATCTCCTACATATCCGGTAAAATAAACTTTCGTCTCGTTCTATTTTTTCCATCGCGATTTGCTGCGTACCGCGTGGGTAAATGTGTACTGATTAAGGTACTAAAAATGCGCCTCACCATTTATTTTACATTTTGGTTTATTTCTGCTTCTTCAGGAAGTAGATTTTCTTGCAGTTGCTACTAGTAAACATCTCATTCCTGCAAAAGAATTAGAAATAATAGTCGGAATGAAGGAGATTAAAAATACTTCAGCAAGCAAAGCTCGTATGACAGCAAGAAAGGAAAGGAAGGAAAGGAAGGAAAGAACTTTCCATTAAAAATGATACGAAAAACAGTGATAATTTGAATACGATGGAGATGATGACGACAACAAGAACCTTACCAACGTTGCCCTGCTTCATAATTCAACTGAGTGCTTGTTAGTTTCTGTTTAAAAAAAGTTGCAACAAGAGACGTATGACGAAAAAAGGTATGAGCAATTTATATCACTTAAACGACAACAACGAAAAAAACTGAAACGAATGCAAAAAAATGTTTTATAGTAAATATAGTAAAGTAAATATTTATATGCCGTATTTCTATAGTTTATAATAAACTTTATCATTTATTTCATTCTAGATATAAGTATATAACGTGACGTATTTTATTATATTATTTTCCTCGACTGAGTTGGCATTAGGCAAAGCCACAAAGAATGATCTGCAGTTGCAAAAAATGTGCTACCGGTCACAAGAAAAATGTTTATGCGTGTGTGAGTCCAGTATCTTTAATTGCCCGTCAACAGTGACCAAAAAAGTAGATTAATATTACCCCCTGCCATACGCAGGCGAAATTCCTTTTTTTACGCACCTAATCAGATTTCAGCATTTACCGCTACTAGAAGTCTACACTAGCCGTTACTCTCTTTTTCTGTCATGGGAAACATAAATCAGTGACATGGAATCTGAAAGAATACAGTCGCCTGGAATATATAGTGCAAATAAATCTTAACCCAAGCGAATGGCAAATGTGACTTAGATGTGGAATTAAAAAACTCATCATACCACAACGTTAGTGATGTAATCAGATGTACATGAAACGAAAAGAGGAGAGAAAGAAAGAGGTGGTAAGCGTGAAGTAGGGTCTAAGATCAACGACCTCACAAACTAATATAATACAAAATGTACGTCAAGGAAATGTGGAGTTGCCAGGGGACAACATTCCTCAATAAAAATTAAACCATGCATACTTTCCAACAAGTCTTTTTCCTGAAAGCCAATACAGAAAAAGATCTGGGACGGTTGTCTATTCCGCCAAATTTAATTTACCTCTATTACAACATTCAAGACGTTCCTAATTTTTTCCAAAGTCGATACCATTTTAAAAATAATATCTTAGGAAACGAGTGTTAAAATTGTGTGTTGAAAGACTTAACAACTTTCAGATCATTGATGCCTTACAACATGAAAGTATAGGTACGTAGTACAGTAAATACAAACAACGTATTCATTTTGCATATTTGTATTGCTTATTTGCCCATATTGTGACTTGTGCTTTTGTGTTACTGGAAGAAAATAGATTCTGTACATAACCGCAATTTAAAAATCAAAAATTTACTTTACTACACAAAACCTCTCGATGCTAGCAATCGTTAAAAAATTTATGATACAAAGGTCCAAAAATGTTACCAATATATTTTGCTGATAAGTTGTAACGGATTTTTGATTTAGAATTTTACGTTAAAAGAAGTGAAAGACACTTGAACACCGCTATAACTGCCCTAAGCCGGGTTGGAGAGTGTATTAAATGACATAACACGAAATGCCAGACGACATAACTATATATTTTCACGCATTATCAGGTTGAACAATTATTCTAATAACAAAATTGCAATATAAGAATGCGAATAATATATGTTTGTATCTATCTAAATTAACTTATCAGGCCGTCACCACCCCGTCGTGTAATAAACAACAACGCGTGGTACGAAACTTAAAATTCTGCTTATATTTAATTTTGTTTGGAAAAAATTACAAGCTCTATGTGTTTAGTCAACTAGTCTTTAACTCTAGCATTGCAAATAAATTTCCTACCCCAATGAAGTTACGCTTATTGCGATCGATTCTGACGATTTGTAGTAGTATTGAGAGAAAATACCACGTTTACCAGTCGCATGCTATACTTACCTAATCGGCCCACTCCCACCCCCGTATTTTTTGGAATACACGTCGTCCAAGACTTAAAATCATCGTAATATCATTTATTTCACGAGAACCAAATACACAATTGGAATGCAAATGACGTCTTTCAAAACTCAATATTTGCGACTGAAATTGGTCGCAAGAAAAATTAATGTATATAAAACAGCCCAAACTAACTTCCTACATGTGTTGTATGAACTCGCTAGCTAGTGCGCCAACCTACTCATTATCCATATCTAGTTAAGTGGCAACATTGCCAGCAACGGCTAAGTAATTTCATGTTTTTGTTTTCAATTCGCACGCTAACTCTAACTCGAGACAAAGTTTGAATCTAAGTCAGGCAACTCACCCACCTCTTATACCAGGTCAAGTCATGAATTGTGCCAAATTTCAACTGTAGCACTACCAACTCGCAACTGCTGATTGCTGGATTGTGTATAAGCCCGTGATGTGCCGATTCGTTTCTCCTCAATATTCAAGTCAATATTTTGATTAAGCAAATGCAATTGTTTCTACAAAGTAATGCGGCTACGTTACAACCGTGCCAAATTCTTGCGTGCATTCTGTTCGGTATGTTCGACGTGCCGTACTATTTTAACTGCCTTAGTTGCAGGCTCCCCAGTGTCTACTATTACCGGCAATAACACGTGAACCTGACTTTAGGTAACAAAATCAACGTCTAAAAACAGACTCAGGGTAAGGTTACGCATTTTAGTTCTTACATCAATATAAGTTGCAGACAATTACAGGTAGTAAGAATATAAAAGTAGTTTAAACTCTAATTGGTTTTAGTATGGAACGTGTTAAATTTTAATCTCCTGATTTTTGTTAATAAATTGTGTTCAGACAATAATACTTAATGTTGTTCACCCAGCGACTATATTTTTAAAGTTACATATTTTTGACAATCTGTAACTGCAAAACTGTAAAGCGATAAAACAAATTAAGATAAATAAACAAGAAAAATATTTTCAAATTCTCATAATCTTGATCACAATCAATCATAATTTAACTCTTCTTGTCTCATAAATCATTCATTTTTATACGGTTTTGTCAGACAGGTTTCAATAGACGTCAAGTAATTTTGCAGGGAAAAAGCAGTGGAAATTACTTGAACAAGGTTAAAGCATAATAAAGTACAATCATCCATGAGCCGAGCTCTTAACTTAATAATTAAAACATATGTCGGACCACCGTTGCACCACCAGTTGCACCACCTGTTATACAAATGGACTAGATTAGGACACCTATGTAATGAAGGCCATTTGAGACTTTATTCCATAATTGTGTAAAACAACAAGGGCTCTATTATGTCTGAGGCAAACAAACGTATTAGGTTATTTATTTAAACTGGACTTGAGATGATTGGCCTATAAGACAGTAACTACAAATCAGTACACCTCATTTATCCGATTATCTAGTTGTACTAAACTTGCAACCACACGTTTGGCTGTACATACTCTGACGATAGCATTGGTAATATCAAGATTTGCTGCATGAATGGATGTATGCATCTATTCTCTTTCTCTACTTAGCAATAAATGAGTGAAACGACGAGTTAAAATTTTTACTTCTGGTTTATTTTCCGGAACATTTCGCAAATTTTCGGTACATACAGTGACGCAGTGATGTGCTCGCTTCTCAGTCAAGCATCATTAAATGATATTTATTTTATTTACATATTACTATGCAACTCAAGTGAAAGATATATAGATGTGGAAACTAAACGGCAAATGCTAAAAATATTAAATATTATACTCCTTTGTACTGCTAAAGCAACAATACAACAACTTTGGCAGTAAGAATAACCTTTCACATGTTTTTCCTAATAAATCTTGTATAATCTTTTAAAGATTTAATATCTTTCCAGTATAAGAAAAGTTTATGAAGTTGTGCGTAGTTATGATTTCTAAACCTATAACCAATTCCTGATTGAGTTTATTAAACGTCAAAAAACCTTACACTTATAGTTATTATCTCTTCCCAAACGAAAACAGGTACATCCATTCACAGCGTCGCTGAAGGCATGTGGTGGTGCTACTTTATCTATTTAGTGTTACGTAACATCATAACGGTGTACGATAATGTACTCAATGGTTGTTTATCTCAACAAAATTGTTTATGCTCTTTTCTGAGCCCAGTAAGACATGTATACATAGAGAATTTCTACACCGTTTGCAGTGGTTTTTCTAGCTTGTGCTTGTGCTATTAACAAAACAATTACAAACAATTCCCCTTGGGTTAATTCTTATAGCATTATGAACAGATAGATTATTTCCTTGTACTAGCAACTTCATCGCAGACGCGGGCTAATATTGTTGGCTGTTTTAATTACAACGAAAATATTATTGCTCATTTTACGCGTCTTCTTTTTGACCATTCCGCACCCGAGCCTCTGCTTAAGGGTGCTTGTAACACAAGATGTTATTAATAACCTAACACTTTCTCATAATATTTTACAATATAACTCCACACATTATCGACGCCTTCTCATTTTATTGTTCTTGGGGAATAATTGAAAAATGCTACTTGTGTATGTGTGTGTGTTTGCAATGTAAACGACCTGACTGGAATGTTTCCGAACATTCTGACAATGACGCTTACTCTCACTTCCGCGGCATACGACTAAAGCAAAAGTATGAAACATTAGATGTTATTTTTTATTGTTTACTTGTACGATGTTCGCAAACACTGCCACCACAATAACTTTAAATTTTACAGGTCACAACAAACTAGGAAAACGAAGCAGATAACCTTCACTGAATCTAAGACAAAAAACTAGAATGCGCCAATTGTGGATGCCGTATCAACTCTCATTTCATAAAGGGCTAGAGGGTTAAAACGTTCGGAGTTTTTCGGATTAACCAATTTTCTGTCCTAACATGGGTTGAAATGGACAAGATAACGTTCATGTCATGTTAAGCGACCTTTTATTCTACCGACAGCACATTCTAAACGTATGTACAAAACTTTGGTAGTTTCAATAAGACGCATCAGCAACATTTCCAAGCGAACGTAACACTTCACGGATATTTTTTATGTAAGTTGAACAAAACGCTATTTAAATTGCAAGTAAGTTTTTTTAGTTAAAGCACTACATAATGGAATGTAGTTTGTAATTAATTAATAACTAAATCATGGACGCCATTTATCTATTCATTCATTGCTGCAAATACTACACATTCTCTAACTGAGTAATTAGCGACGTCTGCGGAATTCTCGTTCGTAAAAGTGAGTTCTTGGTAGTGACTATTGTAATAAATATTACACAAAATAATAGGATTGCTATACGACTTTCTTCTGCTGCTGGAAGTACATACAAAAAAAAATTTTTCACATTATTTCACTTATTTTCTTCCCACAACGATTTTGTCTATAATGTAAGTACCTTTGCCGTTAAAATATATTTTTTCTCCTACTGCAAGCTCTAACGTCCTTCATTTGGTTACACACATTATCTTCAGCTTGATAGTCTCCACAAGAATCGTCACAGAGTACACTAATCGTAGTGTTTACATTACGATAGAGTTACGAAGACATGTTCGCTTTAGTAAATTCAGTGAATCTAGCCAGTCACAGTATTATTTGTTCTGCTTGTAAATTCTTATGCAGGCAAGTAGTGATCTGGTCCGTCGTTTTTGTACAGATTGCTTACACCAGCAGCAAAAACGCAAATTTTATGTGCTTCATAGGTATTTTTTAAGCCTCCTTGTTGACAAGTCGACATATGTGAGTTCGTGAGTAGATAGCTATTGTTGGAAACTATGGTGTGTTTTTACTGCTAGTACTACTCTTTCGATCTTGGCTTTGTATTTGCTACGCTCATTTCTTTCAAGAAATGCTTGCTTTCAAAAAAATATCTGTGCAAGTTTTTCATTAAAAGTCATGGTGTAAGAAGTACTGCAGAATTTATGTTCCAGTTTGTCTTTGTTGTTTATCCGATCTAACTTACTACAGCCTAACAGCTTGTGTCCATACCCTCGTGTTCCATACCATACTAAGTGTACATCGCTCATCCGCCACATGATCACTGGTGTAATCACTGTGGCAGAATCCTCGATACACCCAAGTGCAGGAGTTGGTAAAAACAAAGGGATAACTTGACACAAAATCGTGCAGAGAACAAAAATAGCCAGCAAAGTGCAGCATTGGTAATTAAAAGTTTTTCCGGCAAATATACAGGGAAACTTTGCAAGTACGCAGTGGTGCACGTAATCTATCCCGTCAAGTCAATGCAAATTTTGTTAGGGAAGGTGCTTAATTGCCAGCATTAGCACTTTTGGCCTAGGTAATTGCAAACATCTAGATGTGCTCGCGAAATGGTTACGAGAGGAATAAAACCAAAGTAAACTATGCTCTATGTAAGAGAAAACTTTAGCAGTCCTCTTGTCAATTGCGTTGTTTGTTATCAAATACCCAAATGGCCGAATATTAGCATCAATTTAAGGAGTAATTAAAAACTATTATTAGAAACTTTTCTTTATGTTTTACATTACTACGTTGCACCAAGACGAGAATACAATCTAAGAGCTTGTAGCAACTGTGCATGAAGTAGTCCTTTCGCATCTTGTGTTTGGCTACCGTTTATAGAAATCAAACTTCCTGGTGTTGGCAGTTAAAAATAATGCATTTTTTCTTGCTAAAAATTTCTTCTCAAAAAGCGTCAACACAAACATAAAAATATATGTCAAAAAAGCTTTATGTACATAATATTTGGTTATAAAATTACGAAGTCTTTTGGTATGTATGTATGTTTATGGGTAGGGATATCAAAATATGAATTAGATTTTAAAGTTGCGCATTGATTTAAAATAAACTAATATTGACAAGCAATGTTTTGTTTGCTGTAATAATATTACTATTAATTTAAAACAAGCCAGGTAAACAAACGATTCAAAATTTTGGGGCAATATATGGGTACAGATTTCTAACGTACAACCAAACACGTTTATTTTCATCGCAAATATCTGCATATCGTTAGTACCCATGTCGTTTTTTACAGTAGAGTAGCTTGACCGGGAATCTTTGTATTATAGTAAAGTGTAGTCGTAATGACGTAAGCACACAGAGCAACTGTTTATAAACAAACCCTTTTTTCAAATTTTTGACAAAAAAACATCTCAGTAACAGTAGATGGTGTTTGACACATTTTGTCGACAAGTTATTGGAATCAACATTAGAGTACATGATAACAATGAGAATATTAATTTGACTGTTTCAGGGTTCCAAGTTAATATAACTGTGACCTGCAACAACACTGGTGCCAACACTGACCGTTTTTCTAAATAGAGGCTGGAACATAAACAACAGTGTAATTTTGCCGCAATAATATATTTGCCCGTGGGTAACATTAGTATATCAAAAGCCTAAACCTCTAAAACGGTTCCTTATAAACTTCGCACAATTCATAGAGCTTTTTATGCGCATTTCAATGTTGGGTGTCTACAACGCAAACTAGTCGTTTGAAAAATAATTTACGAGCTATTACATTTATGATATCGATTTTAAAAAGTACAATATATGGTCACAATATTGTTTTGAAGTATTTAAGAAAAACAATTTTAAGTAAACTAATTTACTAGTTACCAAATAAAAGGGTCCCACAACTTACCTTCGACTTCACCACCTTTGTAAAAGAACCTTATTTGAAGTTTCCTGGCCTCCGCAGTCAATACATCCATATTCGCTTCGTCTGTGCAAATACTGCGTGTGGCATAACATAATTGTTCCACGCAATAGTTAGATTACACATGCCACAAGTTGCACCTTGCTCGTCTCCATTATTTACATGATCCTTTCCAATATGTTGAACTAGTTGCCTTAAAAGTACATCCTCCAAACAATTTTCACACTGGGTGATAATATCCTCATATTAGCCAAACAGTGGCTTTCGTATGCGGCTGGGACCTTTTACGGGACATTCCCATCGTTATACTCAATTTGTCCTTTACCTACATTCACTTTTAACATTTTTCGGAACATTCTGTCCTCCTACTTATTTTACTTAGTGGTGCCCTTCAAATTTCCTCCCATCTCGCTGTAATTGAAAATACTATTATGATGCTCCATAAAATACTTTCTATTCCTGGGGTCTCAAGGCAACGTTGTCGCATTCTGTGCAACTCAGATCCAACAATTCAGATCGTACTTTTTAAGATATGATGTAAAAAGTTACAGTTGTTATAGAACAACGTGAGGTTTGATTTGTTCATAGTAATACAAATAAGTGTACAATAAGTTGCACCAATTAACTGTACAAAACTTTCTCCTCCAGAGATCTTGTAAGCCGTTTTTTCATGTGAGTTGTCAGACTAGGTTTGTTGTTAAAACCTGCACAGGACAGTACTATCCCCCTGCTAGAACCACTCCGTGCATTTCTAATCTGTGAAGACTTATTAGAGCTTAAAGTTCAAATCTTGGAAACATTCACAGCACTTTTCGTCGTATTTTGTCCTGGCAGGTGTTCCTTGTAAATCTGGATTTGTAAGTACGTCTTTCATTTAGATTGTGAGTTTCCACAAAATTCATAAACCTACGGTTTACTATCCGGTCATTGCTACCCACAACAATTTATAAGGTACACCTTAAAGTGTGTTTAGCAGCCTCTCTGCACAAAATCATATCACGTAACCTTTTGTTTCATAGCCCTAGTTTACTTTGCGCAGGTCGCCCCTCACCAAATTAATCGAAGAGAATTTTCTTCTGTACGAAATATTTCTTGCACAGGATAGAAATACTACATACATTCAGTAACGTCTCAAATCAATGGAAAACTGTCACAAAAGTAGTAATACTTGTCACACCGTGTTTGTATCTGACAGCTGCAGGTTTGTTGTTTGTTGGTGATTTCCTATATATTCATTATATTTACGTTATCACCATCTGACAACTTCAAGTAAGTCAAGAATAAGAATTCTGATGTCAAACTTGATATCAAAACTTTCTAAGATACTAGAACCTGAATCAGAACTTTCACAGGTCTCCGTTTTTAATGAGGCTAGTCAGACGTTAACTGTTGACAAAGCATGCTCAAACACAGTACCTCTTGACGCACAGTGAAATTTATCGGTATAAAGTGGTAAATACTTCTCATACGTTTAGTTAATTTTTTCCGCTTCAAAATCATTCGCGACCATTTCTCAAATTCATTAGTTATCATAACTGACATCCAAACAAAAGTCACACTTTACCACGGGAGACTAGAGATTTATTACACTGCTACCTTTGCCTAAGTGTTCACGTGAACGTCTATTTGGTGCCTGCAGTAAATACTTGCGGTTTTACTACAAAAACTACGGAAAATGACATAAATTTGTATTTCGTCTTGGATGGGTTGTTACTGCTCGTGCTGTAAACCTTTGCAAAAACTTCAGTTTTATTTTTAAGCTCTGCCTTGAAAGACTCGTCGTTTGAAGGTTTTGAATTTTTCGTTCTGTTATCCATTCCATTGACTTAATATGTTGCCATCTTGGTTTTACGCTTTTTGTGAAGCTAATTTGTTTTTCAAAGAAAACGATCATTTAGTTCTAAGAGTAAAATACGATCTGATTTATAGGTTTTTCTCATAAAGTTAATATAATATCGAGGTTTCGCATAACTGAATGTTGAGCATTTAGGTATTTTTCAAGACCATAACGGTGTGTACAAACGCGAGATCATTTACAATGATAATTGCCGACGTCTATCATAGTACTGGACTCTAGTCTGACGGTGTCACTCCCTGACGTGTGTCAATCACTTTGTTTTGCGTTATTAGGATACGGTGTGACATGAAGTTAATCTAACAACTTTCAACTGCTTATAATCAAGTAGTCGCTTTATTACACATTGCAGTCATAGTACTGACTAGACAAGTTGAAATTTGGGGCTTTTTGCAGTTAACAATAATGTAATCTTTCTTTGACCGGAAATAAGTTCTAACAAGGACATGCAGTTGCACTTATAATATTTAGCTCAACAATGACAAGGTCTGTAGTTTTTGTGGGTGGGGATATCAAAATATGGATCAGATTTTAAGGTTGAGCATTAAGTTAAAATTGAAAAGGTCGCTAAAATAAAATTTTGTTGAATGCAGTATTGATAGTGTGAATTTAAAAAGCATTCGGTAACAATAAGAAGCATTTTGGGTTAATATACTAAAATGTGTACAGCTTTTGTTATAATGCTATATACGTTCATTTACATTGTAAATGACAAGATCTGTATACTGGAATCAATACCACACTACGTTGGGTAAATACATGCACACAACACTCGGCCAGATATGCAAGTAAATAGTAAAAGATACAAATTGCAAGATGCTTGTTATGTTCAGTGTCTCAGATAGAGGGCTGACTTTTACACACGAGAACAAGTACAAATTCTCTAAGAGGATGCAGTCACTTAAGTTACAACACAAACAACAATTTGACCACTGTTTGGACAACGTAAAATTTATTCTAGTTACTTAAATGCGTAAACCCGTTAGAGCAGCTTGATTCAAAAACTTGTTATCAGGGTAACGGGATTGACGGCCTAAATTTTTGTTACATCAACCCGTGTGCATACAAAAAGTTTATAATTGCTATTTTGGTATGTGTATGTAGAACATAGTCTATTAATCCATTTTTTGTTTGCGTACCGTTCCAAGAATTGTCAGAGATACAAAAGTTTAGTTCAGTTGCTTCTAATGTTGGCCATGGACAAAATGTTTGTTGCTGAGAAAGTTGCAGTCCTATGGTTTCATTCGACCTGTTAATTATTGATAAGTATTTAATGTATGCACTGATTATTTTCATTTATATTATAAGACATATCACATTACTAACTCACTCATATCTCATAGCGTAATTCTGATGCCCGAAAAATAATAATAACTATAGTCATATATTAAACTCAACTACTTGCGTCCAACTGAGGTAATAAGGTGACTAGTTTTATTTTTACCTTCATTTTGATATAGCCTAGATTTAATTGCTGTGCGAAATGAAGCACGAGCTCTAGCTGCGATGAAACGTTTGTATAACATAGTTTTTTATTTTATAATTTTACTGCAAATAGCGGCAAAAGCTGTTTTCTTAGTATCTTCTTAGAGCATCTATGTACACAGTTCTTGTCATTACTTTGGTCGTGCTGGTCTTCGTATTTCTTGTTCCAGAGAGAGAAAAGAGACTGGATGAGATGCTTTAATCCTTTATTGGATAAACTGTGGATGTACACGCAGCAGTGAACTGACAAAACTGAGAAACTAGATGGTTCATTGACGGAAATAGTTAACAAAGAAAAATCCCAGAGAGGTGCTTTATTTTGCACATAAAATGATGTTTATTCACCTAATAAATTATGTGATGATGCACGCGGTTAGGTTCGTTTAGTACGCAAATCATGAGTATCTGGTTCATTATCCCTTATTTCTTTGGATCACTTCATAACTACCAAGTCTCGGCAGTAGTTGTCATAAGGCATAAAACATTTCGTTTCCGTTTTTTCTTGTGCCCAATGCTTTCAACTTGGAGACGCCCATACTCATCCAGCAGTTGTAATTCAGCAAATCAAGTGAACATATAAACGTTAACATATCATTTAGTATCCTTGATCCTGGTGGAAGGATTTATTAACACAAATGAATAAACGCAAGCTAGTAATTTCGAAGGAAAAGAATATCCACCTGTTAATTTACATGTACAGCCTGCAAATAGGCCATATTCATTTTCATACCTTGTTACTGCGGCGTTAAAAACTTATTTTTTAGATTTTTTTACTTATTTTAGTTATCACGGTAAATGTACACAGTAATATGCTGCAAACGTTCAAACAAGTACTTTATATTGTCTCGTAAACTCACGTTTGTTGCCCAATTTTTGGATCATTGTTGACGATTTTAGCTTCAATTTCTGGCAGCTCATCTTGAAATCAATGAAATCCACTAGGCCTCCCTTCGTTGTTACGATTTCGGTTTTTATAGCAAATTCCGATTATTGTTTACGCGGATAAGAAACACAAGCAGTTTTGCACGTGTAATTTGAATAAATGCAGTTTAAAACCGCAAAGTGAAAGTAAAAAGCAAACTGAAAGCGGAAGTTGAATATAATATAATTGAAATGTTAGGCGGAGGTTATGTTGTATATACAACTTTGTGGCGAAAAATCAGGATCGCAGGAACGAAAAAGGTAGAGACGGCTGAAATAGTAAAAAGAGAGCAAAGAGAAACTGGTTAATGAAAATAAGACTAAATTTAACAAGGCCATCACTGTTATTTGATTGTGTCCCTTCGAAGTTGTTTTCAGTCATACCGTTAGTGTTACCAGAGATTTCTTTTGCTAAAAGTCATAAAACTTTAAAACTTATACACTTAGCAAAATAATTATGCGCCCACTAACCTGTGGCCCATGTTAAATCGAAAATCTCGATGGCGATTATTTTAACCAGTGCTGGGCTAAAAACCTGAATCCAGGCCGCCTAGAAGAACTCTCCGGGGGCTTTTAGATGCACTGTTGCAATTCGATTGGTTTGCACATTAAAAAGTTACGCCGCAAACAAGTTTGAACCTAACGAAAAAGTGGTAGTTGCTGTGTTTAAGGGGTATTTAAACGAGGGAAACTGCCACCCCACAGAATTCCGAAGCGGCGTAGCTCAAAATTGTGCAAGCCGATCGTAATGCAACAAAGTGCATCTAAAAGCCCCCGCCGAGTTCTCCTAGGCGGCCTGGATTCAGGTTTTTAGCCCAACACGGGATAAAATAATGGTCTTCGAGATTTGCGATTTAACATGGGGGACAGTCTGGTGGGCGAATAATTTTTTTGCTAACTGTAAGTGTAATAAATATTTCCACTACCCACTGCACAGCTGCAATATCCCCACGACCACAATCTATCACATATAAGCCGTGAATCCCCTTTGTTTGTGTCCCTTAGTCATTGTGTGAGTTTCCACTTTTGTATGAACATATTTCTGACCAACAAAACTGCCACTGCCATACATTGTTCGTAATATGTGACCACGGTTAGTGAAAAATAAACATTTACGTGTAAATATTTCGTGTAAATATTTACAGAAAATAGTAGTGTTTTAAAAAACTGGACTGAAAACATCCTGTCAGAGTACTGATTAAGTGGATGTGATTTTAAAGCTACGCAGAATGCTGATTCCCCTTGTCTATTTTGAGCTTTGTTATGTCCATCAACTTCTAGTTCATCCCACTTTACTCTCCATTAAACTGTGCGTAGGGCCTATTTACAAAATTTTTGTAGACAGTGAAACCCCAGTATGCAAAGCTGATCCCTATCCAACAAAGCTGCTTTATGACAGTAGCCCGCCGTAAAAGCCAATATTTTCACAATTTTTTGGCAATTTTTACTGCCGGCCGCGCCTTCAGTGCCTCGAAACTGCGAAAAGCCCATGTCTACGCCAGGAAGTTTGTCTGTCATAAATATTATTGCCAATCTTTTCCCTGTTGTCATTTAATCCATTCCAGGAAACATCTTCTAAACATTCTTGAAGTAATAAACTGTTCCTGTTATGTGACGAAATAATAGCTGTACAAAAACTTCCAACGGAAATCCGCGAATTGTGCTTATAAAATTTTCATGTAAATTTTCAAGTTCTTGTACTTAATTTAACCAACTGACCTTGATCGAGTCACTTAAGTTTTGTCAGCCATTTCTGCACATTGGCATCATGAACACATCTTTTTAACAGCTGTTGTTATTTGTGATGGCACACACTTGCATTACCTAAAACACAGTTTACAGTTCACAGTTCACGTGACAATACTTTTGTCACCAAATCATCACAAACATTCTCATGTTGACTGTTAGCTTTGTAAGCGATTTGTGTGGTGCTATTGTATGTCATGGGATACCTTCAACAGTAAGGAAGTTGACACTCTAGGTCTACGAGGAGCAAGGAGTTTCCATTGACTGGCGTAAATCTTTCCTCCAAAACTCACTTTAAAAAATGCTGGATAAACCTGGCATCTAGCATGTCAGGACATAAAGATCCGGATCAATTCATTATTGTTGGCAGCTGGAACGGTTTGGAGTTCACGGAATTTAACAATGGGCCCACGTTTAGTATCGGGGACTCGGTGTTATTCTTGGTTTAAACCGTGAACATAAAGAACAAGTTTAAACACACAAATTCAAATGATATCGTGACTAGATAATAAATATTTCTGTATAATTGCTTTTATAGATTTCAAAAAATGTCTTCCAGTAACTCCGCATTATCCCCACCAATCTAGTATCAAACATTTACTCACTTTTACTTCATTACTCTGTCAACAAGTTAAGAACACGTCTCACAAAATAAGTTTAAAATATTATTTGCCGCAAATGATTTACCTATCAACTATATTGACGAGAAACTCTCGGTTGTGTCGATAATTTAATTTCACCAAAATCTGTAATATAAACTCAATTTGGAGAATCTAATTAAAATAAACTTTACTCCACTTTTCAGAAATTAAACATTTTAGGTTCCGGATGTGAAATCATTCTACTAGGGTACATCCACTCCAACTCACCTTACCCTCAAATACAAAACGCATATGCCCCCTCTGTACGCTATAAAACAATGATATCATGAACAAGAACATATTAAGACACAAATCCCTAACATGAATAACTTGGGCAAAACTGTGGGTATGTATGCAAAAAAGACTCAATACTCGTAGTCTTTTCTTACATCGTAGAATCAGCTTATTCCATGTTAGATTTATTATGCAGTATTATTTAAGTATAACCATGGCATTTGCTTTCGAATTCAACTGAATATTATCAATATGATATCAATTACTTTTAGATAGACCATATAAAAACGTTGAAGTAAAAATAGTACATATTTGTTTCGTGTAATTAAATAGTTTTATGTATTTTCTATTTTGTGAATGTGGAACAGCGTGATAGTTCTTGACGGTTTGTTCTTACAAGAATTAGAATAACTGCAATGTGTCAAGTCTATTATGCTAGATTCCTCGTGGTATATCACAATAACAAAACAATAGCACACGTATTTACAGTAGTACATAGCCACGCACAGTAGTGTTTGTTAATTAATAAAGACTTAGCATTTTAAACAAAAAATCGAGTACTGTAAACGGCGATTTCGCTGCGTGCTGAAGTTCGAGATTTAGTTATCTTTGCTCTTAATGATAATCAAGCGACTCTTGTAGAAATAAATTTGAAAACAGAAATAAGTTAAAAATTATTAGCTCAGAGATTCCAGAGATTTCTGAATCCTGGAGCGTTACATAAACCTTGCAAACTAGTATAAGATTCACCAAATATCGTAAATACAAATTAATTAATCTCAGTTATTATTATTTCACTCATGTTTCCCTTCAGGAAAACCAAGCTTTCAAATTTTTATGCGTCCAACAGACTAAAACCAAATTGTATGTATGTATGTATGTATAACATTAAACAAACTAATCGAACAGCATTGCTAGCTAAATTTGCGCAGTTTCCTATGCCTGTAACATAATTAATTGGTGGGTAACTAACGTTGTCTATAAGAACACAAACCTAACTTACGATAAACCAGCAAATGTGACACTATTTTATCTATTTTATGTAGGCATATCAAATATAATAAAACTCACGTCATTACAATTTTAGATAAGCATTTCAGGTCATTGTAATTATAACTATTATGATAATAATTATAATATAGGTACATCAGTAGTAGGCTATTATTGCCTATTTGTAATAATGTTTATAAAATGGCTTAAAGTCATTCCCAGTTGAATACTTGTCCCATTTGCCTTGCTTCCCGAGTAGTAGCACCGAGAATCTGTAGACGAATAAAACGTTGCCAGTTAGTTTAAGAAAGCATTTATACCATTCCGGAATTTGGAATACTTTAAATACCGTAGTTAATGTTGGCGGTGGAAGATTTATCTGCTGAAGGTTTGGCAAGGTTGACATAACAAATTTCTTAACCTTTTCAGATACATATGTCGGATCGTTAAGGAGAAGGTTACACATGAGCAGTGTAAGTTTCTGTAGTTCTGAAAGAGTAAATCACGAATATTGTTCATTTCAAATAATTAAATAATTTGGGTGTCATTACTTATCGCTAACTAAGTTAATTTAATCTGGTCGTACGTGATAAACTAGAAACAGAATAGTCCAGATCCCTCATACGTTGAACGGCTTCATAGAGTTCTCCTGGAGCACACACTTCATTTAGTGTATCTATCAGTTCATACGATGTTCCAAGTAACAGGGCGTCCAAGTATCGCGGATGGATTTGATGTTCATGAATTTCATGGAGTATTATAGTTAAAACATGAAGTTGTGGCATGTTCTTAAAAACACACTGTATGGCCTTACTAACACTGCCCAAGCAAACTGTTTGTATTTCCAAATGCGTAACTTTAGAAAAAGCTACGGATATCAGACTTGCATGCTCCAATGAAAAAGAATCCATTGGCTCTGAGTAGTGGCAATTATAAAAGTTTAAGTTCAAATCAGTCACTGAAGTAAATTCGGACTTCTCCGTCCATTTTCTCAAACTGGTGGTAGTAACATTTCGTATGGCAATTTTTTTAAGTTTGGGAAGCTTTTCATGTAAATTTGAAACACAATCGGCCCATTGAAAGTTTCTCCCGCGGATAACAATTTTTTCCAAACTTTTCATTACGGGTGGGTCTATTTTTGACATAAATGCTTTATCAATCGAGTTAAGGTTGATGTGCAAAATATTTAAATTTTTCAGAGTTTTACCGACCCGAATCAATAGTTCTTTAAACCATGGCTTATCTCTTTTGTTATTAACTAACAATACTACATGCAAATCCGTCAAGTTGGAGAACATGTTGTTCTTTATAAGCGGTTCCAAATATTTGCACATCATATTACAGTCAATTACTAAATTTGTGATTGAATTAGGCAATAGCAAATCTCCAATGTCCATTTGTAAAGAATTTTCCAATGCTCCACGAACTTCCAATTCAAATTTTGTAAGACGTAAGCTACTTGCCAAAATTGTTTGTAAAAGGACGTTAATGTAGACTTCGTCGTTGTCCTCATCCAGTTCCGATATTTCAGGTGTAAGAACGCAGTAACGCAGTTTTTTAAGTACCGGCAGACATATTCCGTTTCTGTTCGGCAAAATTTTGCTCACTCGAAAAATCAATTGAAGTTCCACTAATTCATTACTACATAAATCAATAACATTATTAAACAAACTAAGGTACAACTCCAATGTGCCGGCTTGGAAAAAAACATGAAGTCCTACTGTCAAGCGCGTCGATGGTTGGTGAATATTAAGGAATGTTGCAACTGTGCGTGCGGCACCAGTGCAAGTATTCAAATCGACCAAACAAGTTCCAGATTTGACAAGACATTTGAAAACCGAATCCACCCAGGACTTCTGTACCAATCGACAGTTGAGAGCATTTTTTGTCGATAGTCCTCCTTCACCCTCATATATCACATAATTTATTATGTGATCTCTTAACTTAAACAAGAAAACATTTAAATTCGAATTTTAGCAACCGAAATCTACACATATTTACTGGAAAACCGCAATTCCATAAAATATAGTTTCCTTACCAAATGGATACTGAACACCCTGTTACAGATGTCGTTTGCTTGGAATTCCGAACTAACGTCAAACACAGTATCTTCTTCTTCAGAGCTTTCGACTTTTTCGGCTTGTAGTTGTGCCATATTTCCACCAAATAAGTCCATTACACTGTATAATATACTAAATCAACCTATTCGTGACACTTTCCAAAATTTGTTAACAACACAAGATCTAAAAGACAGTATTCACAAACGGTTATTGTTGTGTTTACTTACTGCTAATACAACAAATACTTGGTGCTGAACTTCTGAACATAATGTAATGTAGCTATCATTACTAAAACAAAACGAAAACAGAGTTCAAGTTTATCGACTAAGTTGCAAGTAATTTATACTATTTAAAACATTACTTATTTTCCAAAGCCACAAAATTTTCTCTCCCGAAAAGCGTGAGCAAAATCAGCGAAATACCTTCAATTCAATCCAAATACATAACTCCTTCAGCTAAACAGTAATTACTCAACGTGTGAAAGAGTAGCATGTTAAGGTAAGGGTAGAATTGAATAAGCGGCGTCAGCATTGTGTCACATTTTTTATATATGCAGAATCTCGTTTATTGCAGATTATCGTTTTTATATTAGGTTTAGTTTTAGTTTCAGTTTACTTCTGCTTCTTAGTGAGCCAAAGATAGCTTTATTTATAAGTTTTCTTTTGATATGGCCAATTTAAGACCGTAACACAGTTTCCGTTGTTGTATGAGTAATATATTAAAACATTTTCCACATCCAAAGTTACCACCCACATCACATATTTGTTACATCAAAGTTAACAATGTAAGCTATTCGTGGTTACCTACTTACCAAAAGATTTACATTGTAGCACGTCCCAAGGTTGGTAGCTAAAATATAAAAGGTCGCTTAAATAATTTTTTTCGATGCCATCAACGCATCATGAACTTAAAAAGCTCGGAAAAGAACTTGTTGTGTAATGACTTTTGAGGTAATTTAAGAAATTGAGTACCAGATTTTAGGTAAACTCAAACACGTATATTTACATTTTAGGTATCTCCATGGACTCAATAGTCAAATCAGCCAGTGTTAATAAGCACTACAATATTTTGTTTTCCTCAGATTGCTTTTATATTTTTAAGAAATAAAATTACATTAGACTTGTGAAATTGTTTGTAATAATTTAGTAAATAAGATACTAATGCATGCACACACATACGACTTCTAGAACAGTGAATTAAACTCTTTAGTGCAGTCAATGGGGCAAAATGAAACGAATGATAAACTTCATTTTTAGTCATTCCAAAAACACCAACTTTGCTATTATAGTGAATATAAAAAAGAAAGTACAGACCTAGTTCAGCATAAGCAAACCGAGCATACAAGACGTTAACAATAAGACTCGCACTTGCATTAAAAAATATGATTTGTTTTTAAAAATTCTAAATGCCATGCCCTGTAAAATTAGCATTCTGCACTCTTCAAACCACTAGTAGCGCAATAAACAAGATTGTATCTATTTTAATAACTAAGGGAGCTCTGAAAATAATGTTTTTTTGAACCATCCAAAGTTCTTTTCTTAGAAAGTGAAAGAATTTCCAGGTTTCTGAGAGATCTACTTTGTAAAAACGTGGGTATACAGATGCTTTCTTCTGGCTTTTTGCATTATGGATGTTTACAAAATATACCAGTGCTAGTCTTAGCAGATTTTGGTAGCATAAAATATTTTAATTTTATTTGGTTGTTATTTTGCTTTTTACTTTCCGGTTGTCAGGTACACGTAATATTTTTATGAGAATATATGCCTAATTGCTTGAAACAATCACAGAGGCATTTTTCATTCGAAGAAATAGCATGTGTGCACTTCCGATGCTTGATGTAGGATTTTTTATTTAGGGCATCAACTTCTTTAAATGTAAAAGAAACATTTTTCCTAATATTAACTTAAAAACTTGTATTTGGTCAAATTTTATCACCTACTCTTGAACAGAAATTATTGAATTTTACTAAATGACGTATTTTAGCCTTTTTGTAAATCTGTCAAATGTAATTGGCAAGAACAAACTTAAAAAGCAAAGATTCTATTCCGTTATTCTTTACTTGAACGGCAAAAAATTAGTGTATTAGTTTTGCTTCTCTCTGGAAAACTTTGTAGTGTGAAAAAAGTGAATAATCTACGCTTACAGGAAGTTTGTACGCCCGTCAACTACTTTTGACCACAATTATCAGCATTTTGTCAGTAACAAAGACTTTTTTCAAGAATTATTAAAACATAAATGAGCTGATGCAGAATTAGCTAATTTTTGAATATCTTCATTTAGTCGGCAGTATAGCTTTGTCGCATAAAATGATACGGTAGGCAAGTGTTATTTGCTAGTAGAGCTACAGTAGGAATCTTCTCCTCGCCAAAAAGCCAATAAAACTGGTTATGAATTACTCTCTAGGTTGGTGGTGCTTTAAATTTCAATGTTGCGTGAGGTATAGTGATCTTTGATTATCGAGCTCTCTACTAGCCAAGTGTTTCTGTGCCATTACTACCGCTGCCATAATATCTTTTGCTATGTACCTTAACGGGAAACACTACCTGCCAAATTTGCCGCATGGTCGGCCAACCTGTTGTTGTATACAGATGGATTGTAATAACCATATATTATGGAAATCGTACCTAGCAGGACACGATCTGTTAAAATGTTTAATTGGTATGGCAGTTGCATCAGTCTTCCACCAGTGTTTACTACTGCGTACTAAAGATTTAAGTAAAACAACAATACAGAAAGTATCTATGCTTATCCTGAAAATACTTGGGCACTTAACTCTAACTTAACTTTAAATGACTTCAAACGGTCCCTATTCCAGCCGCCGCTTTGATACGTCAAAAGGAACAGAAGCAACGAATGAAGAGGTTGTAAATAAAAAATCATCATCTTTGTAGTTAGTGAAAATACTACCAAATTTTAATATACATCATATAAGGATTGTTCCTATTGCATAATTTGAAGCCAACTACAGCTTTGTTTTCCCATTTTCTCATTTACTGGTTAGGTTATCGATGTGTCACATTGTTGCTACAGTATACTATTTCAATTTAGTTTTTACTGCATTGTATTACTATTACGGAAATACGTTTCGGTACTGTCCTTATGTTTTTAAATTAAACATCAAAAGATTCACGGAAAAGAAAGGAACAATCATCCAAGGGATGACCAGCAAGGAAAGAAGTTTGAGGTGAAAGCACTCTTGGTATCATCTTACTTATGCTTCTATCAACATTACCAGGTTTTATGCCTCTTTAGCGTGAAAGCCTTCTTGATGTCAAATTTAAATGTATTTTATATAACATTGCCAATGATGAGACGCCTTAATAGAAGGCTTTCACTACTTCTGTGTTATATTTCTTTAGTAAGCGTTTCCTCATGCAATTCATTGCATGCCCCCAGTTAACTTCCTTGAAAGTAATTGTAATAAAATGAAATGGTACTAAATACTTTTGTAGTAGATTGGATTTGAATTACAGAGTCGAATACAGGTTGGATCAGTAACATAATGTTATTTTTTATTAGCGAATAATTACAATGCTATTGTTCAAAGTACACAAAAGCGTATAATTGCAATGTATAAGGTTGAGTTTGTTGTAACTAGTCATTGTTAGGAATCATTTTTGGTTTTGGTTTGAATGTTAGTTTATTTAACACTTTACTATAAAACATTATTACTGTTAACATAGTAATAACAACAATTACATAATAACAACAGTTATTATGAGCATATTAATTTCCAGTTGGTAAAGAAACTTTGATATTGGTAGTGGTCCAGCTTGGAAGGAGGAACTACTTATGTGCAAATCAAATCAGACGGCAATCAAAATCTGAAAACATGATCGGACCAACACGAAAATTAGCAGTAAAGCCAATATCGTTCCTAATTGTCGTAGTACACTTTAGCCAAAAAACCCAGTATCCAAACGATTTTGTCTCAACCTTGAACATCTTTCAAAAAACGGGAGTGGCCAACTCATCGTCTGGGGATGTCGGAGGATATTCGTTTATGCTTCCACTGTTGGAATGGATTAGTTTTATAGTATTTTATCCCACCTTTTGAAGATAAAAAATAAAAACGAAACGAGACTACTTTCATAAAAATTCGTTTAAGCTTTATCTGCAACTAACACCTGTGCCTGCAAAAAACTTTACATTATCCTTCATAAATGAGCAATTTTATGCGCACCTTATCGCCCTCCTTGTATGTGTATTGCCACGGTTTTTAAAAAAATTTATAACATTATGTAAAGTTGATGGTTATTAATGTAACGGGAAGAAAATTTTTCAACTTATACATCATTAAGGTGAAACATGAGTGATTACACTGGCTTGGTTTCTAACGAGGTACCTGGTAGGAAGACATCACGAGCTGAAAGCTCAAAAATGAGAAGTCAGTTTGCAGTAAGACATTTTTATCTTTTCCTGGCATTTCTATAACAGTGGCCAGTTCTTCCATACATCTCCTTACTGGAACAGTGTACGAAGGGATAAACGCCCTCAAACACTTCGCAGTTAGAAGATCCACTCGTCATCACCGTTACGTTTAATTTGAACTAGAATGTCTTGGGCTAGAAAACGTTCAGGGTTGTTCATAGAGGAGAACAGTATGGTATTTTCAAACAATAATATTGATATGTATATAGAGATTTTACTGGGGGAGTAACTTTATGTAACTTTTATGTAAATAACATCTATATGCCTACCATTTCGTAGGCATCGAATCGTAGTATCAGAGGTCTTGAGTTACTTGATGTATCCATATGACTCGGCTTATGTATGTATTATTTTAGTAGTAGAAGTTTGAAGAAGTCCTCATGGAAATCACAACTCCATTGTACATTCTATTCGCAAAAGTCACAGAGACACAAATACGTTCCAGTCATGCAAATTTCTTATTTGTGTGGTTCTCATATATGAACAAAGTATTTTTTTAAACGTAACTGATGCACTCTCATCAGTTCACTGCAGCAAACAGTGAATACTAATAAACTTATTCCAAGTTTCTACGGAAACCACAAATTTGAGCTCAATGAATTAGAAAATAAGCTAAAGGATAAAACTTTTTGCATTCGAACGATCAAATGGTAGTATGTGTTTGCCATGCCTCAGAAAAAGTTGTCCTATGGGTGATGATGAAAACAACTTTTGAGATGTGAAACGACACATGATTTTCATCTTCAGTATTGGTGCATTGTTCACACATACCTCATGTACATTTCGCGAGTCAATTTAAAGCTTTAGAGTGACGCCGAATGTCGCTTTAAGTCTTCAAAGGTCTCGCTGTAGTTACTCAGGAATTGGTAGAAATTTGCACGTCTGCATTTAACAATAGAGATCATCCTCTCATCACTGTCCATGGGAGTTTCATGGTGACGGTATGTGACACCTAAAAGGTCACCAAAATAGCTTATTTGTAGTGAATAGTAAAGTGAATAATTCCAATAAATCCCAGTCATTTGCGTATTTCCAATCTGAAAGATTGAGACAGAGAGAAAAGGCAACTGTACTACTTTTACCTGAACCACTTAGTTTCCTCCTTCTCCATCATGCTTTTTTTGTAACAAAAGAGGTAAGACATATGAATGGAATAACTACTGGTATGTTACTTCACTTATTTAATACAATTCTCTTGAAATGTAAACCAAACATATCAAAACCTCAGAAAAGCACAATCACATTGAAGTAAAATCTTACACGATGTGCTCCGCTGTAGTTATCCGAATCATCTTGTTTTTGAAAAGTTTCAACTAGTAATACGGTTGTCTTTAGCAGTAATTAGGCCGCAGGAAATTGATCTACACATAAAACGACCTAGCCTCACCTTCACAAATTCCAGCGCTTCAGCCTACCTAAGACTAACCAAACTTTATTATTTTCCATTCATACCTTGTCTTGTTGTAACCTATTTTATTTAATATACAAAGAAAGAATTCATCGGAAAAGTCGGGCCAAAGTATAAATTTACTCAATCCAGAATAAATCTTCACAAATAAAAATCTAACATCACTAAAAATTTATATAATTACTTTCATGAATATAGTTAAAAAAGTGCAGAGTTCCCGTTGTCCAAGTTATGACCGAGCTCGGTGGATTTAAAAGGTTAAAACCTGTGTGTACGCACCGTACTAGTACAACCTTTTTTCTTTCTTTTTTCTCTCGTAACTGCCGACATAATCGTCAAGTTTGTGATGCTATGCCGTTGCCGATGCTATTTTATATTAGATAATGTGGCTGATTTCTGGAATAATTATCTTGTATAAGTTTTATGTATATTTACGAGACACCTTGTGATAGCATACGAGTATATTTTATTTTTAACCTTGAAAAGGTTATTAGCGCATCATGCAGGGAAAGCTAAAATGAATGGAATACATACTCCAGCAACCTTCGAAAAATGTTCCGATGTCTGAAGACTTATCATGCAACAATAATATTAAAGACCGTATAATACAAACAATACTAACAATGAAAATGCTCATCAATTCACTAAGCTAAGGGTCGTGTGATTTTATGTTTCTGAAGTGCGGCGAGACAATACAAACCGAGAAATTTCCCGTCTGCAACAATAGCTTTCCGTGAATGCGTAACTGCTAGAAAGTGTGCGGTACGGTTCTTATTATTCTTAGCTTTTACCGGTCACGGTGCAGTTTACAGTAAAAATATTTTTAGCACAAGGTACAAACGTGTTGTGCAGATACTGTGTCTGCAAATATTCTCTGGTTGAATGTATGGCAGAAAAGACGTACAAAATTATGTACAAATGAACGTATATGTAGGAAAAAATAATACACGCCAATAAGGCATTTGTACTTGCGCTTTATGCCTTCGTCACATGCACCAACGTAGTTATTTTTACCAACGTTTACTATTAGATTCTCACATCGACATTGTCCCTACTATTTCTGATTCACAGGTTCCCTATATCATCTCAATCGCTAATGCATTAATACTGATAGATTGGATTGCTGTATATGCAAAAAGCTGTTAATGCTTTAAAGTTTTCAAATTCAAGTTCTGAAATACTAGACGGGAGCAGGCTTCGTGAAATAGGGGAGTGAAATTGAAAACGAGAGACAAAGGAAGGTCTTTAAATCTGAAAGTAATGTTGCAGTATTCCTTTACCTATATGATTTTCTGACCAATGATGCGTACCTGTCATATTTGAATAGAAATTATGAAAGAAATGTTTGAATTATGCTTGGTGTCGGAAAAGTCAAATTAGTTGCTAGCATACACAGGTAAATTAGTTTACACGCCAACGTTATCGGAAAGAATCTATGGAATGTACAAATGTAGAAGCATAATGTACGACTTATTGTTTGTGTAACACCGAGATCAGCAACAGACATAACAGACAGACATTTCTGCTATAGAATCGTATATAAACAAAGGTACATCAACTACAACCACATGCAACCGGTGTAGCAGGAGAGGAGAAGTAAAAAACAAGACATGCATGTTTGTATAAACACATCACAGAGTGTAGCAAAAGCATGCACACAACATCCGCGGACAGACGTTTAAGTAAATAGTAAAAAACACAACTTGCGAGACGCTTTGTGTTGTGTATTCCAGATAGAACTGATTTTTACACACGAGAACAAAATAAAGGTTGCTATGCAAGTATCTAGGCATCATTTTGTGTGTAAATGTAAAACTTAAACGCGATATAATCATCTAAAAGTAGTACTACAACACGAGCAGCTAGTGGACATCTGGTGGAACAATGCAATATTTTTATGCTAGTTACTTAAATGCGTAACATTAGAGCAGCTTTCCAAAGCAAAGAATTGTTACTTAGTTAACTAAAAACAGGGATGACGCCAGGATAATTGCATTTTCACATGTTAAGTTATGTAGCTAAGCTTAGCACTAATTGAAATAGGTAATTTCTTATTTATTTGTTAATATATGTTATGAATATATCCATGGTTTATTTATGAATATGTTGGTAAGACAACATTTAAAGTTGTGATACTCTGCAATCGATTGACTTTACTTATTGTATATTGAATTTATTGCAGGCTACCTGATTACCTCTAATTGGCAGTTGATATGTTCTGGTATGGAACACTTGCATTACCACTATCAAAGCTTTTGTCAAGTAAAATCAATTTTGCCACCCACGTATCACCAATAATTTGATGTTTTCCATTAGATTTGTCCACAATATGTGTTGCGTTAGTCTTGAAAATGGGATACTTTGGACAGTGAGCAGATCCAGAAGTCCATCGGCGACAGCCTCCATCCATGACTGCAACAGATCTCTTCTTATACTCCATGAAATATTTGTTAAGACGGATATCTGACATGTTAGGATTTAAGGAGATGGTAGTATCCATTGTGTCAACCTTGTAGTTTGAAAGCATGATTACAGAATAAATATTTTGTAGTCTAAGTAATTACCTAAAAAAAATTGCAGGAACTTTGCATAATCTATCTCCAGCTGGTATCAAACAACAATCGCATCTACTTCATTTTCTGTGCAAAAAAGCTGAGAGGGCGTAAGTTTTTATGTTCACAGAGCCTATATGGACACGAAACACTCCGCAGTGTCAAAAATCTTTTTTTATCAAACTCCATCTCTTCACTTCCAGACAAGCAAGTAATTTTTCGGAAAATTGATCAATAATTGGTGGCTGTAATTTTGCAGTGTTAAGGTGTACAACTGTTTTTATGCCAATTTGAACTAATTACGTACGTGCGTTGAATCCAATACACACAAGTGATCTTTGCCTTTGTGCCTCGTAAAGATAATTTTTGTACATCATACTATACAATATGATAAAGCTATACGAGAAAAAAGCAACGCTTATATATTATTCCGGCACAATTGCGATCATTTTTATTGCTTCTACAACCGCAAATATCGAAAGTATTATCCTTTGTTCCCTTATATTTAAGTAGTAGCAATAATAATACGTACTGTAAAGTTTATTCGAACTGCATGACAACCCCCAGTGATAATTTAGGGATTTAAATAAAGACAATTAGTATATGATCAGAGTTGATGATCGAGGTATATGCAAGGAACCCTTCATATACTTGACTTCATTTTCTTTTGCGAAAAATTTGGTACATCCTCAATATCTACATCAAACCTTCAGCTTTGCAAATTCAACGTGAAGAGGAAGACAGTATTGCTATAAAATATTGCTTGTTGTCCTAAACTTACAAATACGTCACGTCACTTGAAATTACCTTGAAATACCTGAAATTTGATAAAACTACGTCTTACTGTGAATGTACGTAAAGCCATGTCGATTTGCGTGAATTTACCTAAAATTACGTGGACGTACGTTTAATTAAGAAAATACGACGCACATTAGTACTAGAATAAATACATACGTACAAACATTAACACGTACAAACGATGTACAGTACATTTTATTAAAAATATGTCATTCCAATAAACACAAGCAAAATTCGTTACAATTCATTCAATGGTTCTACAGTGGAACTCGTATAACCTTCGACAAGTATCTTATTTGTTATAAGCCAGTCCCAAACTCCAAGGATTGTACGATTCAGCCGTTGTGGTCTACACCGAGAGACTACGCCATCGGCCAGCTGATCAAAACTATGAGTTGCCTATACATTTTTGTGTTCAGTCCAGTTGAACTCTTTGTTCTGCTATGCTTGCCCTTGCTTCTATTCTTTCTACTATCTAGCTACCTGCTCAGCCAAACTATACGCTTGCTCTTTGCGCTACATATCTACTGTGTACACCAAAATTGCTGGTGTAGACAGAAAATATGAGTATCCGTCGGCTTATTTACTTATCGTAAACTTATTTTTCGGCCACGCCGATGGGTTCGGTTGGGCGCATTTGGTGTGACAAGGGTTTAACACATGGTATATTGTGACATGTAATATATGTACCGTATTGCTGAACTCGACGTTCAAGTCCATAAGCTTTGCGGCATACACTAGATACAGTAGGGATTCACAAAGAAATAAAACGTGCATCGTGTTTAGTAGTGCTTGTAACGTACGCCTCTAAGATTTTGCTGATTGTATGTGTCGACAATCACGTGATTTTTGAAATAAATGTTCTGGTGAGAGGAACTGAATCCTTTGAAGCTTATGAAGCTCTGAAGAAACTGCAAAGGATTATTGCGTTGTCTTATTCAACAGTGACTGAATACAGTATTCGTCGTATGCATGTCCTGTTAGTTGTGTTTTTTGTGTAATCGCTTACAAATTGAATATTGCAGTGTATCAAACATTATATTAGTAATACTTTTATCTACAATTATTGTAAATTTCCTGTTTCAGTGTACTCACTGATTTTGACTTGTGAGAAATCTTAGTAGTTACAAAAAATAACACTCATTAATTAATAGGTTAACTTTACTAATTCTGGTTATATTGTAACCAACTAATACTTTATAAATTTGTAACTAATTTGACAGATTTACAATTTTGGATGTTTTATGGGTTTACTGTATTTCTGCAAATTGCTCTAAACTATTCACAGCATTACCGATTCTGAAGGGAATACCTTATTTTGGAAATGAGCTGTCAGAAAACCACCAAATCTGTTGACAAGGATGGAAATCCTCCAAATAAAGCTGATGCTAATATATGTCAGAACATATTTTCCACCAATGATAGGAAAGGTGTTTTTTTTAGCTATTATATGTTTGGTTTTGTTTGAAGGTTTTCTATATTGTGATAACGATCTCCAATACTTCACTAACGAACCAAAATCTTTTTAATTACAGATTTAGAAGTTAGCAATTGCAATACAGAAAATCATGGAGAGAAGAGAGCAAGCCGACAAAAACGAGCAAGTCCATCAACAAAGAAAATCGATGATATGACATGCAAAAAGAATCTATCGTCACTATTCTATTTATTACAATAAATTACACACAAAAGTTTTTAATTTCGTATTTACATTGCATTTGTTAGTTTATATGTAATTACACCAATTGATTAGTAGTTCGTAGTTTCTAGTTTCTTTATCCTAAGTTGGTACGGTTCACGTCAATCATTACATGGTATATACATAAACATATGTTTAATTGCAGCGATAAAACTCAAAGTATAATTCCTAAGCTTATATTGTTTGCTTGGATACTCAGTTTTTAATAAATTACCTAAATTCGAATACTTTGTGACACCTATAACTCATCAAAGGGAGTTAGGTGGAATTGTTTGTAAAGCAAAAAAATGAGCTGCTTTACAAACAATAGCACCTCACTTTGCAGTTTGCAAAACTATAGTTGCTCTTACAGACTTTCCAGGTTTTCATAATCACCAGAACCTATTTCCGACTCACGCAAAAATAAGCAAGCAAAATTTCTCCAGATTCTAGTTATATAAGTTTGTTTAGGTTAGTTTTTATTTCAATTTATAATATTACATTTTTTAAACATTGAAGTGTTGATTATCAGATCGAAATTTAAAACGGAAAGTCAACCGAACTTAAATTCTAATACATCCTGGGTAATAATAAATCCAATAGTACGTAAAACGAATTTGTCGAAAATGTCGACCTATCAATTTGTAAACTATCTAGTGATAGAAAAAGTATGTTATATCAATAACACTTCTAACGCCTATATAATTTGCTTCCTGTATTCTGTAAGCAACACATAATACTAGAAAATTTTCGTGAGAGACAAAATGTGACTTTGTGCAAATGCACCTTTAGAATTGCTTTACACTAATGACATAACTTTTAAATATAGTATCCTATACAAATAATCTCTTTTTACACAACAATCATGGAGCTGTATTTATTTTATTTGCACTAATATTATTTAGTCGTCGTTATGATAAAAGTTGGTGTAAGGTCATCATTTGATTGAGACTGTATCTTTATGTTAACCTTACTTATAACAGCAGCCATTTTCTTGTTTTGGACCGTAGTGCCAACGAAACATGAAGTGACAAAATGTATACACTCCAAATATCTGGTTTTAAGCGTTTAAGTGACAAAATATATATTTTAATATTGTTCATAAAATGAATCCACAAAGTTGCAGCAAAATACCAAAGAAGTAGGACGTCAAATTTCTTAGTTTTGCAGGAAGCGATGTGCTATATTTACACAGAGTTTGCTGGACATAGCTCCGCAAAAATCAGAAGTATACTTGCATGACCATTTACCACTTTGACAAAGAGGACACCGTTTTTACCTGTTTCAAGTGAGGTCATGATGGCCAACAATGTGCATAGTTTTGGTGAATATTACTTAACAAATACGAATAGACCCGTAGATACCCACGTGGCCAATGACGCCGTGAACCTGAAAACGCCAGAGTCATTTTATGTGTAGCCTTAGACAAGACGAACGGATTAATAAAAAAAGAACCTGAGAACACAACAAAACCGTAACTTTGACTAGCAACCGTAATGTGCTGATTTTGTGAAGACATAGTGGTGCTATACGTAGTCGGTAACAGATCAGGCATCTATTGGTGAAAGCAGTAAGTCAAAATTCCATACAATGTCTGAGGTACTACAGGGGATCTTTTCCGATTGGCTTTCCTTAATAAATCATTTGCAGATGGGTAAAAAGGATAAAAATCGATTGACAAATCCGTAATATACATTTTAAACCTGTTTTCGGTTTGTTGCAATCACAGACAGACGCACACTAATATATTTACAGACTTTACCGCTTAATAATTTCATTTTGTAACACTGAACTGCATGAAACCTAAGAATATTACAGTGTGGCCGATAAAGTTTCGGTATGTAAAAGTATAACTCGGTTCTGACAAATGATTTGGTTTAATTGCAGTGTCAGAACAGTCGTAATTCTCATGGTGATGCTTCCTTTAGTTATTATGCAATTTGGTAGTTACAAGTGATTGTTCTTATATCACCCCCTGTAAATGTCCCCCATTAGTCTGTCAGGATTAAATTTTATGATAAATTAAGTCACGATATTTACCTGCCTTTGTTTTGTTTCGCTTTACAGCATTTTGCGTGTCGTTTCCTTGAATAAAAATTCAGTTGACAAAAAATTTGTAAATCGTCTCATTTATTAATATTGTTGCAAGTTGATACTCCAATTCAATCTTCCTCTTTCATAATTATTTATTTCCTTGTAAGATATAATTTTCACTCGTTTTAATGATCACTGCAAAAAAGTTTCAGGTTCTCTAGCATAAAAATTTGTCACATAGCCTAACCATGAATAACGTTTGTCAGGTTCAGTCTTTCTTCAGGGATTGCCAATATAGCAGAATACCTGCACAATTATCTCTCTTGTTCATGGTTAACAAATTGTTTTCTTTACTACAACAACTGAAAACCTTGTAACAAGCAAATTCTAAATCTATGTATGTCATAAGTTACATAAAATTCCAAAAAACGACATTTCTACACCACACAATTCTTTGCCGAAATGCTTCTCTTAAAAAATTTGTCAAATGTTTTTAGACATGGCCAATCAAAGAATGATAATTTTTGTGTTACCATATGCAGAAATATTATTTTGAGATGTGTAAAGTTTTGTCGCTTCTCTCCAATTCGAGCTATTTTTTATTATCCTTCCTATGATTGCTTCTGAGCTTATCGTTATTTGTACTTATGTTGATGTTGCTGCTGTTGTCGTAACCAACTCCAGTAAACGGGCTATACTATCAAGTATTTTGGAAACTGCAAATACTTTCACCTTGCAACTCCCAATGTGGTAAAAGAAAAGTAAATGTGTTAAAATCAAGATGATGAGTTTCGGTGATGGTTTTAGGATGAAAGCCAGGTTTACATCATAAGCACTTGCAATGATAAACACGCGCATTTTAGTCTAGTTAACTTTCTGTTCATACACAACCGGTACATATATATTTGCACAGAAGCCCCTAGTAACGATCGTATAGTTATTGCTGCATGCACGTAACGAAAGAGATTTAACTCTTGCCTTGGAATGCCTCTGCAGTAGCATTAATCCAAGTAGAAGAGTCGTGTTAGCCTTTCACTCTTTTAGACACTAATTACATTGCAAGGTGATTTCACGGATTTTGATGACATTGTTCTCAAAAAGGTAAAAAAGTTAGCATTAAGATACTTAAGTGCAACCAGAAAACAGCTTTCCCAGTAAGCTGTTTTCTGGTTACCAGCTTTATTATTTACGTTAGCTAGAATTAAACGTGCCTATCGGCCATGATCATTTTTCTCGTTTTGAGTATGCCGAAAAGTAATGGCTAGCAATATAAAGATCATCAACAGAAACATTTTTGGAGGATGGCGATGAATTCAGTTTGAGTTTGAGATGATACTATATTTGTAGTAAAGGTATACAAATAAAGCATTTTTGAATGAAGATTATTGAATATTGACGCTCGATTGATGATTGATGGTCCTGCAATCGATATTGGAAAGAAGCAAAATCAGCCAAATTTTTTTTCGGGGATTCCGGTAATATAAACTTCGCCGTTTATACTCATATAAGTTAAACAGGATGATCATTAATAAAAATTGTAAAGGTGATCATTCGGTCATGTAAACTGGTAGCTTTCTGAAGTAGTGTCGTGATAAAAATTGAAAGATAAACTTAGCAAGATGGCAACTTTACAGAAAATACGCAATAGTTACATATATTTTGTTCATTTTAGATAATTTCCTAAAAAGAAACAATCAGTATTGTCCCAATAATAAACATTGCCGTCAACATCATTAAAACTAACTACGCCAACTGCCTCAATGTTTTAAAGGAGATGTCAGTTGGCCTAATGAAATAACAATACAACTTTACATTGCTAGATTACATTTTCTACGCGTCCAGGGATACTATTAATGAAAACGACTTCTGGTAATATTTTTATGGATGCTTTATCTGCTGCAGCTATTCACACTATTTACAAAAATTATAATATAACACGTAGCACTTAAGTTTTTGGACTGTAATCGTTCCATTAAATCATTTTGTTATAGCACACGTTTAATGTGTCATCTGTACATTAAAATGAAAACATATTCTACGCCTATAAGAAGCTACCTTTATCATGAGAAGAAAATGGAACCTTTAGTAGAGATGAACCTATACGCGCATATCAATGTTTCTAGACTCCAAATTAAATTGATAAAGTAGAACGATGAAACTAGTCACAAAAATAGGAAATGTTTAAATAATTTATGTATTATGCGCGAAGATAAGGAAAAATACACATCGTATTTTATTTGTGTCATATACTGCTGGTTTCCTTTGAATAAACTCGAAAAATATACACGAGAACCAACAATAAGCGAAATTCATGGTGGTGGTACAAAAAAATTGGAAGAATATAAGTATTTTATAGATATAATAATAGATAAATATAAAGGTTTAAGTTTTTGTCAACGTGTACGTGCTCTGTGGACAAATGTAGTCGTATGTTTTATGCAATTCAGCATGCGATTTCATGGTTATTTTGCAGTTTCAAAACAAACCGTTAGCATTGGAGAAATAGGTACAAATACATAGATTCCCGAGCAGGCTCACAGATACTAATATACATATCCAGTCCTTGACACAGGATGATATGTACATGTAAAAAACATTGTTGCCTTTTGTGCTCTCTCTTAATGTAGCACTCTCTTTTTTAGCATATCATACGAAAAAACTGTATGTCTGTATGTCTGTCGGCAGGATAACTCAAAAACTAAGTAACATTTTCCAAGTCTGTTTTCACCAGTTAATTGTTATGGTTAATTGCTTGAATGAGTTCCAAGATGGGGGTTTGGGGTCAACCCCCTGGAGGTCAAACGGGGGGTCACTTTTATAATCAATGCATGACCTATATATTTTAGTCCTCATATAGATAGACAATAAGAAGTTATAACGATTTCCAAAATTTGACTCAAATTGGTTTATCCCATGGACCCCCAGGGGGCGGCAAATATTGAAATTTGCTTTGCACATAACTTTAAAACGGTAACTCCGTTTAAGATGGGGTTTTTACTAGTCGACTAGCATTGACAAGAGCTACATCATATGTCAACACGTCGCCTCAGTGACACCCCTTGGGGTAGAAACAAGTGACCCCTATATATTTCTTTAACTTTTAACATAACAACTATAGTTCAAATTTAGTGCAAAGATACACTACATGTATTTGTATAAGTATGCTAAGTTTCAACCCTATTAGTTAATAACTGAGGTTTCCAGTTGTGGTCAAAGTTCAATTCATCACCACAACTACGCTCCATATCATACCTATTTTGATTTCATTAATATTTTGACGTCAGAAGAGATGCATTGTGCAACACAGCAATTTTGATCATTGATTTGTGCTGCTGTGTAGTAACAAAAAAATAATTGCAAAAAAATTAATAATATACAAAATTTAATTTACAAAGACCTCTATTGTAAGTTTCCACAAACTTTATCATAGTTACTTTTACAAAAAGCTGAGAAATACAATTAATATATCAAACGTTACGCTATGCAGGCTGAGTAATCTGGAGAATTCAGCAAGCCAAAACTTGGGTTACCTAGTGAATATATTAAATACTTAATGAATGCTGAAATCCGTGGCTTTATAATAATTCACATTATCAATGGAGGTACCGTCCCGTACGTTCTGAGCCTGGTTCCTCCCAAGGAAAAATTTTCACCCACGCCCTGTTCCTCCCAATCTTGTTTTTCTAGATCAGGTTATATCCATGTCATGCCTCCCCGGTGTTTTTCCCGCAAACCATATTCCATCAGACAATAAATTTCCAAACTCCTTAATACGAACATAAACTACTATAGCTACTGTGGAAAAAAGAATCACGGGGTACACGAAATCATAAATGTGCATGCACACAAAATATTTACTTAATATTGTGAGAAATATTACACACAATGAAAATTAGTTTTGTTATAGAGAATGAGAGTAAAAAATATGGCCGATACTCATAGTTTGAATATACGAGGAAGGAGCACAAGATTTTAACTTACATGTTATGTTCTTAATCCTTTCATGGTATTATGCAAATCTGCAAATGTAGTGTATGTTTACCCTAAAGATTTTGGAAATATATTTTTAAGGAGGGTATATGGCTTGTGGAAAATGGTTTGGGAATTAACATGGCCTGGACACACAAGGTCTTGGCAGAACTGAACTCTTGGGAGGAACAGAGTTTACAGGGTAACGGGTCTACACCCATGTTGGTAAAGCCCACTAATAGAGCTGTTATAGATCGCTTGTAGGATTCTTTGCCGCATTACATCATTGAAAACGTACCAAACGATAGGTATTGTATTAAAGTTGTTTGAAGTCTTTAGATTGTCATTTATGTTTGTTGTGGTTTTTGGTTTGGCGATATCAAAATATGGGTTATGTTTTAAGGTTGTGAATAGATTTATCCAATGTTTTAATCGATGCACCATTAAAATCGTAAGTTTTTAGAAATTAGTTTGTGTACCCTTTTAAAACAAATTTGGAGTAATGTAAGAAAATGGGTACAGGTTTTAAAGTAAGGTTCAAATACGTTCATAAATAAGTGTCTACATACAATTAACACCCATGTTCATTCCTGCTGTACAATTACTTGACTAGAAAATTACTTCCACACGCATACGCAATCTTATCTGGCTCGTGGCATGGGCACAAATGCTTGATGGACACCTGGCCCACCGGCTAACAAATACATTGTAAGCCAAAGGACCAGCAGCCACCCACCTAGTTGTGGACTTCCGGTAACGGCAACGAATCTATTCGTTATGCACCTGTTAACGGGCGACTTGGCTAGTTTTGTGCCAACGACCGTACATGATTATATGTGGTGGATCTCAGAAATGATTCTCTGTGGAGTGACTTGATTGAATTTGAAGGCTGAATTTTGATATGAAATGGTTTCCTATTTTAAAGTTTACATGTAAGCATTAAGCAGGTTAACTTGAAAAATTGAAGGTAAAGAGCATTTGTAAAAGTAAAGTTGAAAAATTATGTTGATTTGAGTGCATGTAATAGTATTTTCCATGGGCATTTCAAGTACCGTTGCTACAAGAACTACCAAAGGATCACTTAGTAATCACATTACCACAATCGAGATGGTGTTGCGTAAAAACGAAACTGCACAATATAACAAACCCAAAATTGCTGAACTAATATTAAGTTTTTCTTATGGCCTTATGTGTTTTGCGACTTTGAATGTGGAATTCTGTCGGCCTACAAACAAAACTTTACTTGTAATTGAAGCCAGTATGTGGATAGCCATGTTTAGCTTCATCAAAAACAATGCTATCGAAATTGTATACGTTAAGCATTGAAGCTAAATTAGAATTGAAATATACGGAATTGTTAACATTACGTCTGCACTGTAAATTTTTCTATTGCCTTAAACAAATTAATCTAGCAATGTTGCTAGTTAGATTTGTTTAGTCCCTTAGACTAATATTAAAATCAATTGGAGGGTAATTAATGTCCTCTCCAAAATCACATAAGTTAACAATCATAAAGTAGGAACTGTGACAACTGTGTGTAAATTAATATAATAACAATATTATATATAATGTAGTTAAAATAGTAAAGCTTACAATTCTTGCTCTATCGTAGTAATAATATTTAAACATTTCGCTTATGTCACTCCCAGTTAAAGACTTGTCCATTTTGCCTTGCTTCGCGAGTATTAGCACAGAAATACTGCCGACATGAAAACCATTGCTAGTGGTTTTAAGAAAAACAATGTTAGAAATTCAAAATTTTTAAACACTTTAAATAGGTAATAATTTCAGGAAAGAGTGCCACAAGTTTAGGCGTCAATATTTAAGCACTTTATTCTTTGCAGAAACTGCCGCACAAAGTATTAGATAGGACAGACTGTCGACGTTGTAATGGCTTCGCCTTAAAAAGCTGATTGGTTTCAGGAGGCTGGCGGCAGGTATTTTTGTTTTATGTGTAGGAGGATTTAGAATTATCCAGGATCTTGGCATATAGTTCATTATCTAATGTTGTACAAACGCATAAAAATTAGTTAAAAAATTCATATCTTGTCCGAGAATACAGGCATAGGAATTTATAATATACAAACGGACTTGCAAAGGCTTTCAAGATTGTGGTCTATTTTGCATTTATGGATTCTATCTTTCCAATCTAAAAACCCATCATTTTAAAGTGTATGATCTCATGTATTGGTTAATATAAGTCAGTAAATTTGCGGATTGGTTTGACAACATACGAGTTGTGAAAATTGCTACAATCTTTATCAAAAACAACTATAATTTCGAATTTCTGAAATATCTCAATATTATCCTTTGGGCCTTAGACGGCTGCCATTCGTTTCCACAAGCTTATTAGCTCTTGAGTGACATGCCATTAGAAAGCCCAAAGTTGCTATGTACGGCGAGTTCTGTAAAGAATTAAGTGCTGAGATATGCATTCATAAATTTGTCGTAACATTTTCTGAAAACACAATCTTATCACAATCACCTTAGTTAATGTTGGTGGAGGAAGATATAACTCCTGTAGATTTGGCATAGTAGAAACGACAAATTTCTTTACCTTTTCAGATACATATATCGGATCGTTAAAAGAGTAGACACCCATAAGCAGAGTGAGTTTCTGCAGTTCTAAAACAGAAAATCCAAAATCTTATTAGTTTCGAATATATTGGGTGTCATTACTTATAGTTACTTAAGTACATTAAGTCTGGCCTTACGTAATAAATTAGAAACAGAGTACTGCATATCAATCCTACGTTCAACAGCTTCATACAGTTGCCCAGGTGCGCACACTACCTTCAGTTTGTCTATTTGTTCACACGAAATTCCAAGTAAAAGAGCGTCCAAGTATCGCGGATGAACTTTATATTCCCGATTCTTATGGAGTTTTATACTTAAAACTTGAAGCTGTTGCATGTTCTTAAACACACACTGCACTGCCTGGCTAACGTAACAGTGGCAAGTTGTTTGTATCTCCAAATGTATAACTTTAGTAAAGGCCACCGATATCAGGCTTGCATCCTCCAAGGAAAAGAAATCAGTTGGCTCGGGGCGGCCGTTATTATAAAAGTTTAAGCTCAAATCACTCACAAAATTAAACTCGCAGTTCTCCGTCCACTTTCGTAAACTGGTCGTAGTAATATCTTCAATGCAAATTTTTTTAAGTTTTGGAAGCTTCTTATTCAAATTCCAAACGCGATCCGCCCATTGAATGTTTTTGCCACAGATGAAAATTTCCTTTAAAGCCTTCATCACTGGTGGGTCTATTTTTGACATTAATGCTTCATCGACTGAATTAAGGTTGGCGTCTTTCTGAAAACTTAAAGTCTTCAGAGTGTTACCGACTCGACTCAATAGTCCATTATACCATGGCTTATCTCCATTAATGATAACCGACAATTGTACAAACAAATATGTCAGTTTAGAGAACATGTTGTTATTAATAAACTGCTCTAAATATTTGTTTATCATTTTGCAGTCAAGTAATAAGGATGTAATTGAATTAGGCAGAATTAAATTTCCAATGCGCATATGTAAAGCATCGTCCAATACTCCTCGTACTTCCAATGCAAAATTTGTTAGACGTAAACAACTTGCCAAAATTGTTTGTAAAATGACGTCAATGTAGTTTTCGTCGTTGTCCACATTCAAATCCGATACTTCCGGACGCAAACGATCAGGATTAATGTAGTAATGCAGTTTTTGAAGTACTGGTAGACATTTCTCGTTCTTATGCGGCAAAAGTTTACTGACTCAAAGATTCAAGTAAACTTCCACTAACTCATTACCACATGAATCAATGCAACTATAAAACAAGGAACGATGCAACTTGAGTGTGGCGGCCTGGAAATCAACGTTAAGTCGCAATGGCAATCGCGTTGATTGCTTGTGAATGTTGAGAAATGCTGATACTGAGTCTTCGCAGCCATCAATAATCCACAGGTTGCCCAGCGACTCTCGGGACTTGACAAGGCATTTGAAAACCGAATCATGCCATAAATTTTGGACCAGTCGACAGGAGAGTGCGTTTTCTTTTGAAATGTATCCTTCGTTTTCATAAATCACATAACTAATTATGTGTTCTCTTAACTTTAGCCAAAAAAACAATTGAATTCGCGATTAAACAATTTACTGTTTTACATATACGTTTTGGCAACCATAATTCAATAAAATACAATTTTCTTACCAAATCAATACTGAAAACTTTATCACAGATGTCGTTAGCTATGGAAACTGAATTCACGACGGGTCCAGTTTCTCTTACTTTACAGCTTTCGTCGTTTCCGGATGTCATTGGAGTCATAGTTAAAACAGTCTAATTATATTTCAGTAGATTTTATGATAAGTCAATAAATTCGTAACCCTGTCTTAAATTCCTTTATAACACAGGACCTAAGATGCAGATAGTAACAAGAAAATCTTTTTGTGTTTACGTACCCAAAATACAAGTACGAAAATCTGAAATTCTGAACATAATGCAATGCAACAAACCCTAACAAACAAAACAAAGACGGTATTAAAGTTTACCCACTAAGTTGCAAGTTATTTGTAAAATTCAATAAATTATTTATTTGTCTAAGCCCATTAAATTTTCTAGCGTGTCTGTAAACTTCATTTCCGAAGCCACAAAATTTAGTGTGATTCATTTTAGTGCATGATAAGTTCATTGCAGAATGGAATGTATTTCAGGAAAGAGAAGAGTATTTCTTCCGTTACTGAAAGCGGCTGCAAAAGGACCGTAATACCTTCTTTAATGCAAACCATTTACAGCCAAATCAAGAAGACCTAAATTGAGCAACCATTGACTTTCAAGTAATTCTCAAATGCTGGAATTAGCGATCTCATAGCTCAAACAATGCCAATGTTTAACAATAGGACGAAAAACCTGAAACCCCAACCACCTAAGTGTCCGTTTCTTTGTTAGGATTGTGATTAAAAATTCAAAATTAGAGTAAGTTTCTTTTTTAGCTTCTTTACTTCTAATTTGTACTTGTTATATAAAATCAATATTAACTTATGATTGTTGCTTTAGTGCCTGTGCATAAAACAGTGTTAGTGCATTTGTGTCTGCATTTTACATTTATTTATTTGCTATTACGTGCAATTTTATTTCACAAATTAAAAATTTTTCAACGTAAAATATTTACACACACTACACAACACATTCGTTATATGTTTGACTTTTATCTAACCCACAAACTTATGAACCGACTAACAACAGATTTTTATCCGATATTCAGATATTTTTATTTTTATCGGTTAGCACCTGCTGACCTAGAAATGATTCATTTCTGTCCTGGGAAAAATGGTGATATCACTTCCAATTTCACTTGCTAAAGACAAAATGATGTACTTTAGCAAATAATTTTATGCATTTCCTTATTTTCGTTGCAGAGTAAGATTCATATGAAAATGAAGCAATGCCGGACAATTTATTTACTAGTCTGTTGATCACAATGATGCATTTAGGATCTCATATCAGGAAAAGTGTATGACATTGAATATCATAATGTTGTTTATTACGTCATGCTCCACAAACATTGCGTACCCTCTAAATGAATACTAAAACTAACCAGTTAACTTGGTAAGCTATAGAGTACGCACGGCGGAATGTTGTGTGGCGTCATTTTAATATATGCTATAGCCCGAAGTATGTCGAGTTGTTTGGAGTCACGTCTTGAACAAAGGCCTGGCCTTGTTGGAAAGTTGGTCTGAAACAAAGGGAAAAAAGTAATTCAGAAAACAGTATTTTTGTAAATAATGGTCCACGCATGTGCATCCCAAATTCCAAACTACAAGGTCAACAACAACGGTCGGTAGAACAAAACAGAGTTGCAAATAAAGTAAAAGCTGTGGTGTAATGTGATTGATTGCGTTTACTTTCCACATAACCTGCAGTGCAACGGACAATATCAACAACAAAGACCAGTGTAAGAAAAGCAGACTAGTCAAAAAAATCGGAAAAGGTAAACTGACTGAGGTGACGCGAGTGATTAAGGTGAGCTACACCGCGAAAAATCATACACGCCTTCCGTAAATAAGTAGGCAACATTGCATTACCTCTGTATTTTGTTTTTAGACTTTTTCAAACAATTCCCATGTTTTGCTATTTGCTATCAACATGGGCAGCATCAATATCATTGTCAAAACCGAAAATATTAGGACAAATGTTTAACGTGAGGTGGGTGTTTTCAATACTTCCAGAGTAAAGTGCATATTTTGTCGGGTTTCATGTGATATTGTTAAAGATATTGATAGATATTATTTTACTGACGCGTTCCTGGGCAATTTATATTTGTTTTCTGACTTTTTATAGTTCAAAAGGCTTCTTCACAAGGACACATTTATATTACTTTGCATGCTGTATGTGACATATTTACAATAAAAGAAATAATTCATTATTAAATTAACTAAAACTGCTGATGAATTCGTATCCTGTTTTTTGTAGTCAGTATTTTCCCAACCAATTCTTACCATTAGTAGTTTTTTCGTAATATAAGGATCTTGGTGTACTGTAAGAATTATCTAAAATTTTAAAAACATATACACCAAATTTTGTACAATTATTACAGTTAAGTACAGGTATTGTTTCACAGACATAATTCCTCTACAAAGCTCCTATATCTAAAACAATACAACTTAAAAACCGACAAAAATGGTTCGCAGTGATCGCTATCCATTGAGGTAGTTGTCATAACTGATAGCACTCAGACCTTGGCTGGACCCCGGAACCCCAGGATACCGGACCCAATGCAATATGATATAGCTTTAACATCCAGAATTTTGAAATGGACTTTAATTTAAATTACCTCAACCTGCGTATATTTTCAAGATCATCAACGTATTGGACCTAAGCTGAAGAAACTACCGTGGTGATTAGCTTTATGGTAACAGTGAATATAACACATTAAATATTGGATAGCATTTTGGCATTCCTTCAAATTTACTTGGTATCCACAGTTCATTTTAGTAGTTTGTTTATAATTAGTACTTTTCTTCTCAGAATATTATAAATTAACTCGGCAATACCGATCAACTTTACAGTCTTCAAAAATGCATTTAAATACATCATTTAAGCATAGATAATGACGCATATTATATACATTTGGTATTTCGGAAGAACAGGTTTAATGCAACAAACGCATACTATGTTAGGCGGGATATGATAAGCCGATCGGGCAGGAAGCCTCAAGACAGTTCATTTCAAATGCAGTCACATTCAAAAATTAGTCACAGTGAAATTAAATTTTGGAATTTTTTAAAGTTTGGTAAACCGAATTTGGGGTTTACTGGTACATATAAGTATTTCTTCAGTAAAACTACTTTTAAGTTAAGGACATCAGTATAATGGTATAAATATATGGTGGAGAGGATGTGCTAGACTCCATTGAACGGTATGTATATTTGTCGTTCTTGTGTTACATCTTATTTTTTCAAATGCAAAAAGTCTTTTGATTACAGTTCTGTTTGATGTATATTTTAATCGCCATGAGTTTTTGAAAATACTTTGAAGTAAAGCATTTATATATAGCTTGGGGTAATATGACAAAATGGTATGGAATATGGCTAATATTGGGCCAGCTGAAAAAGTAGCTAAGTTAGCCTTTACTGACAATAGCTCGTATAAGTATAATAAATAAGAATGAGAAATATGCCAACGCTGCCTGTTTAATAATCATATTGGTTATTTAGTTGAATACGCAGACAAAGTGCTGCAATACTTAGACCTTTAAAATGTTGACAAGTCAGCCTAAATGAAGGTTTGTTACTGCAGCTGCCAAAAATAAGGTGATTTTTGCTTCATATTACAAATATTGTTCTATGGATATTGAGGGACAGTCGGATTACAAGGATATAAGGGAAAGTAGATATAGTTAGGTAAATTAAAAAGTTACTGAGGATTCTTACATACACTTGTGTGTAAAATCGTTTAGTATTATTAATACACAAAGTCATACAATTACTGATTTTTAACCTTGTGTTTCCTTCAATACATACACCTATCGTGTCGCATGTAAAAACATATTTTGGTTACTGCGTTTCATCGTTTCTTCCAATCTACTTTACCTAACACTTACAATGTTGCAATGGCTTAAAGCTAAAATATTTTAAATTCTGTTAATACTCCTGGCTCCATTTTATAAATATTTTGGCCTCGCTTTTCAAACATTTCCAATCAATAATTTTCATGGACGGTAACCAAGAAGTTATAACGTCCTTTCTCTCGAATCGATAATTTGGATTCGATTTGTAGTTGTAAAACTGCTAACTTAAGTCTTGGCTAAAATGTTGTCGGAAAAAATGCATGATTTGTTTAGCAGTATTAATTTTTTAAATTTTATAGAGGCAATATACGGAGTTTGCAATGTCCGTGTCAATTATATTGAATCTCTACTTGTTAAAATTAAAATTTGTTTGTTTTATGTTGCAAAGGCATTGACAACGAAAATTTCGTTAGTTGATTTAGCAAAGATTTACAGATTATTAATAAATTTTCATTCATACCTGAAGCTGTGTTTACAGCAAGTGAGATAGGAGTCTGTCTGCTGGTGAGTTCTTGGAAATTTGCTTGAGAGGAAGAAACCAGCCGCCCTACATTTTTTGCGTTTCAGTTACCTGGCTCTTTTGTATTAGCATTCGACATTGTATTTACCGTTTCCATGAATGTGTTATTCAATATATATGACCCTTGTATGTACTGTCCCATACGTTGGTCTGATACTTATAACTTCTGTCTTTGCTTCCAACTTAAATCTCGCGTATATATGTACAAGAAGTTTGCTAGACAGTGAGAAAACTATATTGGAAAAACTGAGCAACATCTGATTTAGGTTAATTTGGAAAATTAAGGCGAAAACCAAAGGAAGTTTGAATTCGAATAGCGATCGTAAATTATTATTAAATGAAAACAAATTTTATAAACTTCATGCTGTTGGTAATTTACTGTACACAAAATCTAGATTTAACTATGACAATTGTTGATGGGGTGTTACGTAATGAAGTTTCATTCACTAACTTGTCTTCCACAAAATTATAAATTAATGGCAGAGTGTGTTGAAAAGTAGAATTTGCCCATTTAGCCACGGACTCGTCTTTTTTAACTCGCCTAACCAGTTTTTACTATAAATAAATGTAACAACAGCACCATATGTCGGAATAATGTGTTCTTAATTGATTCTTAAAAGAGGATTCCCAATTCCACCGTGTAAAGAGACTGCCCGATGTTCACACACGCACACTTAGCCTCTTTAAGAAAAAATAGCCAGTACCGTTGTTTTCTTCCGAATATTAAAACTGAAAAATGTATATCTTTCCGAAAAAATTTTATTAACCCTATTCTGATGTTTGAATATCTGAATTCTGAAACAAATAAATAGTTTAGACGCCTGCAGACATTTCATAGTCGTATTTGTGGATATTATTATTAATAATAATGCAATTTGTTAGTCGCCTTGCTTCCTATTTCTTTTCCAAATTGGCTTAGTGTAGCTTTTAAATAGAAGTTATAACAGTCTAACCTGTTTATAGTATAGATCTCTTTTTGCCTTGAAGATACATGGTTTTGCGAAAATTTCCATTACTTTGGGCATTTTTATACAATTTTGCGTAAATTCACACAATTTTGCATAAATTTGCATAATTTTACGTAAATTCACACAAATTTGCGTAAATTTACACAATTTTGCGTAAATTTACACAATTTTGCGCAAATTTACACGATTTTGCGTAATTTTACACAGTCTCCGGTAAGTAGACACAACTTTGCGTAATACAGATAATATATTAATAAATTTAAATCACAAAAATTAACGTTATCCTTAACATATGTATGGCGTATAATATTATGGACATATTTATAAACATTTTTCCAAATTTAACAGGTACAGACGTTGAGAATTTGTGAAAAATGATGACTAGTGTACTGTAAAGTCCAGCTGTTGGTGTCAGTTTCTGTCCTTGGTAATATCCTTATTGGATTCAGCTTACGGTTGAATCAATCTGGGTAAAATTATATTATGTGCTGCCAGAGATGTGAATTACAAAACATATCAACTTGATACAACTCAGTTGTGACCAGAAGCACTTTGGATTGTTAAATGCGAAATAAGTTTGGAATCTGCGAAATTGGTACATTTTATTATGTTTGCATTAGTTGTTGGTATGGATGGCCTTCAATATTATATCCTTTTACTTTGCCCTATGGAAATCATTAGCAAGTAAACCACTAAAAAGTTCGAGATTGATTAAAAAAACTTTAAAAAATGGTGGATACAAGATTAAAATCTGTTTCCAACAAAGTACGTAATTAAATACGTGTTGTCGTATTAATTGCGATTTGGGTGATGAAAATGATACATCAATGCAGTTTTAGTATATGGTGGGGATATCATTCATTTGATATTTTTAAACATTTTGCTACGTCCTTTAAGGTTTGTTGTACGCGGCTTTGCAATGTCTGAACGATCTGATTAGATAAAAATAATAAATGTTATCATAAACTCAATCCATGATAAAACATTTGATAATCTCATAAAGTTAAAAATCTCTCAATTGTATCCAACCGGAGGTGATTGGGAGAATTTTGAGACTGCTTGTCTAGCTAGCAATATATAATGGCACGATGAAACAGACCAGGATAGAAATGAATTTTTTATAAACACCACTGAATGCTTTGGCATTTACCATTTAGACAAGATTCAGTAAAGAAATTTAGAGTGCTAGGTTGCTTCCTCAGAGTAGTCAGAAAAATATTTAAGGATCATATGCTAAATCAACTGTAGATTTTTCTATTCGATTCTATATCTAGATTTTAGTTTGGCTTCCATGTTTTAAGGAGGCCAGAACATAAACGGAATGAATGGAACCTGAATCGGACAGATTTGCATTACCTGGACCAAGTTTACTCCAGAATTTGTATCCACAATTGTAAAAAATTAATTGTAAACACAATAAAAAATAATAACGCAGGGAAACTACCACATGGATAAGAACTGGTGCAAACATAATGTAACGGAATACAATAAACTCCTGTAAACTGGTGAAGTACTTTTTGCTAGACAGAGGAGACGCTGCGCTTCGTAAATTGCGGGGATCAAAACTCGTAACACTGCATTTGGGACGTCCTGACATCGCAAAGAAATTCGTCGACGCATTTGCTTCCACTCTTTCCACTCTAGCATACAGAATCCCACGGTTTACTTTGATTTATGATGGTACTTTTCTAAAAACGTGCCTGACCAATTTCTCATCGGGTGCATCACAGGACTAGTATAACTAGACACAATTGTAGAAGTTCGAAAGTATAACTATAAAAATATACCTTGTCCCGAGATTTGTTTAAGTGATAAAACGGAAAACATCGTGCTTGCAATAATGAAGCGTCTACTGGTGTTTAGTTGCTCAGCGACGGTTATAAAATGATAAACGCAATATGCAATGAGTTTATGTACTTGTGTTTCTGTTCTAAAAAGTATTCAATAGTTACCCAACATTATAACTACTGGTAATTATCTTTAATAAGACGAGCAAAAAAAGAACCTAAGCAAATTGAATTTTGGAAACTAGGATAGCAAAAGCTTCGCCCTCCGCCTTGCATATATTAGGAAAATATTACATACTTCTTGACATTATTGTACAGGCGGGAAAATGGTGGCAGACCTTAAACCAGCAAAGGAAAGAGCGCAACGGATATGTTGAAAAATGAGCAAAATTTGCCACGAGGGAAAGTACGCAGTGAAAAAATCATTGACCACTCTCACGAGTGAGGGAAAATTTTCTGGATCCGGCAAGGTATAAATTGCCGGTTTCTAGCTAAAACTCTGTCGCAGCAAGAAAATAGATAGTCAATCATGTACACAAATGTATGTTTTAGATCTTAGTAAGAAACGCATATTCAGCAGGAATTCCACGGCCAAAGCGTTTGTTTTTTGGAAAGCTAGTCTTCCTTTAATACTGAACTGAACAGGTTCTTATCAATAGGATCGTCATGGTCATCATCATTATCATCATTGACAGTACATTTCGAGATGCTTAGAGAATGATGCGCACCAACACACATTTAAATTTTTGTTTATTAGTGACGCTTCAAATGTCAGTTCAAGGGGCACCGTTAAGACTACTAGAAGACTCACCTCATATAGCCATCTCATCTCTATCCATTTCACTGTTCATCATACAGCTCATTCGAGCGAAAGCAATATTTAAAGAGAAAGAAAATGGTAAACTACTGCTAAGACAAGCAAAGCACTCGCTAATGTGTGAGCACACCGGCCAGCGAGAAGAGCTTCTGGTTAAAACGATTTGAAAAGCGTAGAGACTACGATGATGATGATGACGATAACTAGAGCCTTATTACATTATCCCTGCTTCATAATGCGTACTTATTCGTTACTCGTTTAAAAAACAGCAACAAGACACTCAAAACGACGAGCAATGTAAAGCCTATCCAGTTTACATTTTCCATTAAAATGCGTTTGCCCCCAAAGATTTGAGAGAAAGAAAGGACAACAATTTGTTATATACATTGGTACTCAACAGAATGTAATCCAGAACAGTTTGCATCAACAATAATGGGACAGCCAAACGTTTGGGGAAATACGTGACGTATGCGATAAAACGTAGGCAAAACGATATATTTGGTGACAAACTTACTATTATAATATTACTTTAATCGATCTTTGAATGTTGGCATTTATTGGGAGTTGGCAGAATCAATGCCGTTTTAGTTGGCTGGCAACAGTCACCCAGAATAATTTTTTACTGTCACCACATTGACAAATTCTGTTCAACTGCTTGCCTTACGCACGCAATGAAAAACTGTGTACAAGGAACAGCCAGCTACAAAATGCTGCTATTTGAAGACGTTTGTGGAGCAAACAGCATTGTGATTGATGACTAACAAGCAGGAACGTTTTAGTCCATGCGAAAAAATTAGGATGGAACAGGAAACATATAAGAGTGGCCTGCAACAAAAGGACAGCAACAATTAAGTTACAAGCATGCACAATATAAGTAACTACCCAACTAACTAAGATCTGCTGACGAATCTTTTTCTCATTATGGTAAAACACCAGTTTTGCTATTACTTGTTTAGTTTTTGACAACAAAACCGAAGAGAAGAAATCACGTTCTTCCTATTTGAAAGCAAGCGTGTACAATACAACCTATTGTTTACATGTCGGATAGAGGCTTCATGATGAACATCGTTGTTAGTAGTCAAACGATTAGGATGATGAGAAAGATGGGGTAAAACACCATACACACAAACGTTCCCTTTACACGAGAAAGTGAGGTAAAGCAACGGTTTCATTCATTCTTAGAATTTCATGTATTCCTGCTTCTAAAGCAACAAAAACTTTCTCTTTGTTTACTTACAGCTTATATGGATGCATAATTATGTCAACATGCTCACTGTTTTATTGCAAACTAGTGAGTACCTTTTATTACAAACCCTGCCAATTTAATTTTCTCGCCAACTCATGCGTTTGGCACTTTAGCAAGCCTGCTACCAAGAAAATTCTCCGGATAAAAATAAAAGCTGATTTTCTCTGTTTTTCATAAAGAAAACATGCCTACTTGCAGTTAGATATAATCCTACATTTTCTTTTTTTCTTTCGCGTCGCCTTTGTTTTGTTGTTTTTGTTGTTTGTTTGAACTTTGTACAGACAAACTTTTAGTTTATTTGCTCCATGTAATAACCCACTCACATTGGGGCTGACGCACACACATTGTCAGTTAGCGAAACAATCATAATGATATTTATGCATGTAAATAATTATAGATTTGGTGGTACAGTGATTAATGCGCAATAAGGTGTAAATGTTGATGGGACTTGCTCGCGTAAACCCAGACGACGAACTAAAATAATGTCAGCTTATAAAATTCTTGCATAAGGTTATACCCAGATTCTTAATCAAGAAATCCAAGGACAATAAATTATCCTTTCAACATTTTCCCAACTGAAATTCCATAATCATCCTCATTGTTGACAACTTCACATACACTCAATTTAGGGCGTCGCAACTACATCTTGACATACCAAAAGTTATGCACTAGTGTTCTTCAGCAACTGAAGTCATTGATTTCTGTCTCTATGTCAAGATAGGATCAAAAAAGATTTTTCTGGCTGGTAAGTATAGATAGGAGAAGTTCCCATACACTTAATATATGAATTTTAAGAAAATTTGCACGAGCGATAGTAAAATGAGAAAAAAATTACCTAAATTGTGTCAAGGGAGTATTTTCTCCTTGTACACAAAATCCGCACACAATTAAAACTTGACCTTTGCTCGCTGACGAATCCCTGTTTAATTTAGTATAAAATATGAATAAAGTGCATCAGCATCATCATTATATTTTATTCTTTGCCGACGAAAATTGAAATATTTCTAAACATCTCCAACTCTTATAGTTTTTGAATGTGCCAACAGCGCAACAATCAGCGGAACAGCAAGTAAACATAAATGAAATTTCTATGAACCTGAACATTACTATATCTATATCCACATGCTTCAACAAATGCTTCGTTTTGTCGCTGCCTCGTTCTTTATATGCGACCTGAAAGAAAAAAGACGAAAGAAATATGGCTTTACAAACAAGAACATAGTAGGCAAGTGCGCTTTTATATCTCTGATGCAGACACAATCTCAGATTATAGACAGCAAGATTATATATCAATATATATTATATTATTTCAATAATTATAGATCAAACGAAACGAGATTAGGGGAACTGAATGCAAGATAAAAAAAACTCGATTTTTATAAAAAAAATTCTTTCTGCTTAGACATACAACTAAAGTAACCCTTTCGATTTTTTATAGTATTTTTGAAATTGTGGACTTGTACATCGTCGATAATATCCCAAATTCTGCCACCACAAGACAATTTAAGTTAAACAACTCACGGCAAATTAATATAATGCCCAAGCGAAAGATGAACAAACTCGTATTACCCTCTTTTGTATCATCGTACCAGAGAAAACAGTAGAACAGCTTTTTCCTATTCATATGAAGGCCTCAACCGGTAAAATGTGACGATAAAAATCATTTTTCGGATATTTCTGATCTCTCCTCGTTGTCACGCTACCACGTGGTAAAATTACGATATCCTCCATAGCATCCGCAGACCCCCACTTTTACTACCGATGTTACGTTTCAAACGCGTGTAGTATTGTTTTAATAGTATGATTTAAAATTTATCAGCAACATCGAGGAACAAAACGCTGTTTTAACCTCACGAGTAGATGTTTTCAGTTCCAAAATTGTATTTGAACATATCTAAGTGTTTTGTCAAACACAAAATCATTACCGCAGTTTTACTATAAATTCCTGCATATAGTACATTATTCGTAATGAACAATGCAGTGAAGATACCAGACTATAAAGATATTTAAAGAGTTTTTTCCGCATCGCAACGAAATTATCAAAATCTTTCTCTTTCTTCTTTCACATGTTTTCTTCTCTGTATATTATATGTAAATCTGTGGTTAAAATATTATTTATTCCTCTCCTAAAATGTTTAATTTTACTCAATTCATCACGTGCATTATTTTAAACTTCCGTAATAAACGTATTACGAATTTAATGGTATACTGTTTTCTTTGGGACTAACCGTACGTAAAAATAATTACATACTGGATCATTTTAAACAGTTGAACTTGGTCAAAGAGGTTAGGTAGCGTAACCTTTTAATACTTTGGTCCATTGATGAAAATAGTGACGATTATCGCGAGAAAAATTAAAAAACCCAGATCCCGTCTGCTATCAAATTCCCTTTGTCAGTAAGCATCCATTATCAAATTAAACGTTTTTCACCAATAAACAAACTTTTTTGCAAGTGTTACTAATATATCCTCTTATGTCATTACGTTTTTGTAGAACAGTTAAATGTTCCCTCCTTAAATTCAATTTCATCAGTTTATGTATTAAGTATTTGTTTCCGTTATTTAGGTGACGACGCCGTTAGCTCCAAACCTGAACATGTAATCTACATAACCCGTGACTTCGAATGTTGCTAAATGAGAGATAGTGTGTGCATATTTCGTGGTCAAACGACGGATAATTTTTTTCTTACCACCATATTTTTATATGATATTAATACGTCCACAACTTTATGAGAACGTGTGAAACATGGAAATTGAATACCTGTACAGATATTTTTAATAAATGATAATTGAAACGGGTTCATCAAGTGTTAGTTAAAAACTAAATGTACGTTTCGATTCAAAAACACATACAGAATCCTCATACAATCCTCCTGTACAGATAGTTGACGTGGTTGAAAAAGACTTAAATAATTATTAAATGAAATAAAGTTACGTACAAGTACTTCAGTGTTGTTTATTCACAAGTTGTAACTCATATTATATAAGTTATATATTATGGTTTGCGTTATGCACGGTAGGGTTGCAAATACGTTGACACAGCTGGGAAGATATTTACATGAGTAGCTGCAACAGCATCAGTAACGTATTAAAAGGAATGGCTATGTTTCTGCAAAACTTGTGTGCCGCACAAAAAACATGTTGAAGACATGAGCATACTTGATCTGCCACTTGCTACTTCTAATGCTGGAAGACACGTACATTTGGCAACTTTACTTTACTACCAACGGTCCGCATTTACAGTCAGAACGGATCTTTGGCATCATCATGTGCTGCTGGTGTTAGATTTTTAAGCAAAATGATCGTTTGCATTTTTGTCTAAAGTTAGTATACAATTAATTTAATATACAAATCTTAGTGTTATAATTAGGCGTACAGCTGGGGGTTCTTAGTAAACCCTTTTTGTAACCATTATTCTGTTGAGGTTATTGTTTATGTAGTACTCAGTCATGAATGGAGATAATGTTGAAGCTGTACTCACTAACGAGTTGGTAAGTCCAATAAAATAAATTTACAAAGTCTATCTTTTGAAATTTCAACTATAAGTGCTTCAACTTTTATAGCTTCTCGACTCCATTCTTCGATATGCCATCTACAATGGTGGAAATCTGCTAATCAATGAAGTTATTACTTGCAAACTTGTTCGGCGGCAGTGGCTGAATAGGGTTACTACGTTAACTCACAAAACTCGATGTAAGGATCAGTACCAGGCGGACGTGTGCTGCACTGGATTAAAAACTAAGAAGTGCGACAGAGACGTTGCAAGCTTCATCGCTACATTTCAGGATACACCCCTCGAAAGAATTCCATCATATCAACTTCATTTTGCTACTTCAGGCAAAGATATTACCCAGGAAACGCTGCTAAGTGTGGGAAACTGCCTTTCTAGGTGTGGAACGGGGTTAGTTTCTTTGGTGGTAGAACTTTTGTCTGGACTTTTGGATGCAAGGAGTGAACCTCTTAAAATGCCAACTTTTGGAACGCCACTTCAACTACCATACCTTAGATCGCTCGATATATTATTATCCACGGAGAATCATGCCGAAGGACGTTTGAATTTATATGTGACGCCATTTATTAGGGAAATCCTACTAGGTTGTCAACGTTTGGAGACTTTTTTTGTGTGGGGCACACCCGATGTTTTGCAAATGCTACCATTTGAATTCGAATTGTTGGTTCTACCGCAGACTTTAACCAAAGTCGTACTGGACTGCTGTTTGGAGAGAGGGCATCTGGAAAGTTTGTTGTTACAACAACCCTTGCCATATTTAAAATCACTTACATTTCGCCTCCCCAACCGTGATGTTAGCAGTGAGGTTACCAACGTATTAGCACACTTTTGTGGCCAACTTGAAACTCTTATAATCTACGGACAAGAAAGCGCTGAATATAGTGAACTGCCCACAACCATTTTTTTGCCTTTAATGAAGAGCTTAACAAAATTTTACATTTCTGCCGAAAACTACGACATCTTGGATAATCCAACCTCAAACCTAACCACGACATTTCCAGCTTTAAAGAAAATGACGTTTCGTTACCAGGCTTTTGATACGTTTCGAAAATGGATTCAGCATTCTAAGTTTTATTCGGTGAACTCACTAAGTCTTGATTTTGATGATGCCACAGAAGAAAATAACGGAGACCATGAATTCAGTTTTAATCAAATGGACCGTCTTAAGCAAGCTTTTCCTAACATCACTGTTCTTAATATGAGCATAGTTTTCTCATCAAACTTGTTGTCTATTCGTTTCATTTTTCAACATATCAAAAATTTGAAAATTCTCGGTATTGATGTGTATGGGTGTGCAGAAGACGTAAGTGCAAATGTCTTTAACAGTCTACTGATTGGAGTTTCGCCAGAGCGAGTGACCGCATTGGAAGCAAAAACAAATGCCTCGGATGACATTTTGATTAGTTATGCAGAGCTAACATCATTAGTAAACATGAAAGGTTTTACCTAATTATTTACCTAGTGAAATGCGTGTATTTTTTTTAATTCGAGGACTTAATTAATTTGTGATTGTAAGGTAAATTTGGTCGTTTCCGTTTATTTTCACAGATTTAGAAAAACTGAAGCTAAGTTGTCGTTGTGGAGGTGATTCCAGACTAATTTCAGACGTGGCTTTTGAATATGCGTTTCTAAAAATGCCTAAGCTTATGGAGTTATCCTTATGGTACCGATTTCAGGTATGTAACGTAATGCCAATGATGTCTTTATTTACTATTATGACAAAATATTTGATGTTTTTTCTGTACTTTCCAAAGGCGTCCAGTGAAATGGCAAAAAAGTGGAAGGCACAAGGACGAATCTTACGAATGTGTTCTAATGTGGACCCTTGCCAAGCAGGTTTTGCTTAACTAGAAAGTATTGTCAAGTTGTTAAGTATGAAATACTAATTAACCTAAAGCAAAAAAATATTATTACAAAGACAATTATCAAGCTTAAGTATTTATTGCTGAAATGAAATCCTAATTAGATACAACCAATTCTTGTTTAATATTGCCATCTCGTAATTAAGAAAAATATATTCCGTTATTTAGGTTGTACGTGATGCGAAATTATTTGTGAACTTAATGATTTGCTAACAAGGGAACCGAATTGTTATTAAACGCCATCAACAATGTTCCACTAAGAACAATGTATTTGGACCTTGTATACCCAATGGTAACAATGAAAAACCCGAAAGGTCTCTTCCACGTTCGAAAAAACCAATTCACGACCAGTGCACTTCCCTTTGTAATAGGTTAGGTTGTGCCACACTGTACTGCTCAATATACAAGCACAACGTAGTATTCAACATTTTGAACATAATGATAATGATTAGTTTAGTATGGTATGAGATCCAGGTGTTAGTAAGTGTGAATTCAGATTCGTGTCGTTATTCCTTTAAACAATTTACACTTTGAGTATTTGAGCACCAGATGATTTCAACATGATATTCTTACAATAATTGTTGATTCTATAACGTAGCAGGGTGATTATCATCAGATTTCAGAAATGTTGAAAATGGAGAAAATTATAAAAAATCTCCTGTGTGTGAATACATGTGCTTGTGCATTAAGCAGTGCAATATGGTTCCACCAAACTTATCACAAATGGAAGTTTACTGATCGTCAATTTTTTGGTTAGGCGTGGATGAATCCTTTCTATATTTTCATTGTCACCAGTGGATTTAAGAAGTATGATAGCATCGTACCTATTCAACCATCTTTGACCTGGGATTTAAAAACAAATCGGTTTCCTGGTAAGTATGGCAAAATTAAATTTGAAATTTATTTGTAAAACCTTAATTTTGAAATAACTTCAAAAAACAGTAAATGAACTTCTTCCCTGGTTGTATAGCGTTGCAATATTGTTTAACAGTTCACATTGTATCACGAGTCTTGTGTACGGAACTAATATACTGAAAACGTCCGCCTATACCTTCATAAACTGATCCAAACCTGTGTGCTGATGTACTTAGTTACAATAAAATGTACACAAGAAAACTGTTGTGCAACAAGATAAACAAATATAAATAGCAATAAATTTTACATCCCAATAATAATATGATAACATATGAAATGCCAACGAATTTCTTATTTTCTAATACTTATATAATATCGGCATAATAACTTCATTAGTTGGTTATTCTTCGTAATAATTAGTTAATGATTTTCTTGTCTTCCGGCATAATTTTTGCTCGGGTTCAGGTTATTTCTCAACTTCATCATCAAAATTTCAGCAACAATTTTGTTTAAAACAACTCCAAATTATTGAAACTCAGATTCAAAAGCGTACTTGCGAGTAAAAAACTTTCTTTATTACATTAACGATGAAGTAGACAGTTCCTTAAAAACCGTATTATATTAAAATTTTGGAGTATCTTTAACTTAATTGTACACGTACGACAACAGTAAATTAAGTAAAGTCATTGAAGTTGAGAATCTACAATTGATTTTATTCAAAGTCGAAGAATAATAAACAAATATCTTAGAAAGTAATTAACCAACATGAAAAAATAGCAACATTTTTATGTCACATATACATATACTTCATATCACATTTATGGAATCTTATTTATACTTTTAACACACCGAAATAATTTTATCTAGTGTAAAGACCGGGAATTAAGCCCCGGTCGAACGTGTTTCACAGATGTGGTAAAAATAAAGGCGATAGCAATGTACTTTATAACATTTTTTAAATGCTCCCTTGATTTTTGGTTTCGGCATATATATGATAGCTGGCGAATGGAACTGCTATTTAGACATCAGACCAGCTCTTTAGCAAGCTTGTGGTTAAATATTAAACTTTCACCCATTAAGGCATTGTAGGGATCTCCTTTTTACTTCGAGTATGGCATATAGATATTTGCAATCTGTTCTAAGAAGTTGGCGGATTCATCTTATAAATTTTTATTCCACTATAAATAAAAAATATGAACAATTTTAATTGAACTGCACTCTAATCCAAAAGCTATCACCACATTTATTATTACTTTCCCTGAATACCACAATAAATAAATGCAATAAACAGAAAAGAAAGAATGAAGTGCCTCCTAAATTTACTGTCATCTGATGCCTAAAAGAAATAATGCCAGAGCGTTGTAACGATACGCAAAAGATACAAACCCATCAATGGTTAATCATTACCATTACAACTGTAAATTTTTTTGAAATGACGAACAAAAATTTAGAGGACAGATATGCTGAACAAATTAAATTTTGAAGCAAAGCAAAGCTTCGTTCTCCGCCCTGCATATTTTACTATAACAATTCATTAAAAGTAATACCATTTTATAGCAAGGAAAATAGAAACAGACAAAAAATCAGCAAGAGAAAGAGCGCACCGGATTTGGAAGCCAAAGGAGCAAAATTTCAAGGAGAAAGACCATTTAGGCAATAACCAAATCATTGGCTACTGTTTTGAGAAAAGAAACAATGTCTTTTAATCAATCATTCTTTCTTGATCTCTCTCATTATATTTACCCAAAAGCACAAATGTCGTTCATGTAAGTTATTCTAAAAATGAAAGCAGCAACAAAACAATGCAGGAATATTTTTACAAACGTCAATACTGGCACTAATTAAATGAACCAAAAATTTAGGCAGTCAATCAATTTTCTTTTACTTCTGTGTTATTGTTCAAAGCAGCGAGTGGAAGTGCTGTGTACCCACCTATCGTCTTTTTTCTCATCTACCATCCCAGGTAGAGGCAGTTTCTGCAATAGTATCCGCATAGCACCATATTATAAAAATAAATTATTCATTACATCTTGTACATCATGTATCATCATTAACCATTATCATCACTGGTACCTTCTCAATCAAGCCACACTATTATATGATCCTCATGAACTCGAAATCAACCAAACGATTTATTACCAATTGCATGTGACCGTTTGACAAACTAGAAACAGCCAATTAAAGGGTTGTACAAACGTGCAATAAATACCATTTTGATGCTGTTAACGTTGACGACTGCATTAACAATGAAACTGGAAAACAGAAAATAGGGACTGCATAAATTTAGATTTGTGTTGCCATTACGAAACAAAACATACAAAACAATAACCATTAGACGCACAGCATTTAAAATAAATATTTCCGTTTATAATGGTATAACTGTGCCATGCCAAATGGCCATATAACACTATTCGTATAACTAATCAAGACTTCTTGGTAATTAACATGACTGTAAATATAATCTTAAAACTGCGAGAGCTCAGTCTAAAAATTACTGTTCCTTTTTGGAACCTTCTAATTTACCATCTTAGATATTGTACTGCCTTGTCTTTGTCCGGAATGAGAAAACGTTGTTTCACGTACGAAGGGCCTGGGCAAATATTTTATGTAGAGTCCCAATAGTAAATGCAATTACAACGCCATAGAATGTGGTGGAAAAGATGAACGGGACCACCAAGTAAAATAAGGGGTCAGGACAGACAAAATTGTTGAAAGTAAATGTTGCTAAGGTAGGTTAATTAGCCCGACAATAAGAATGTCCTGTGGAACGTGAACGTTTACAGTTACAGATGACAATCACTGGTTTGGATACATGCGAGTATGACGACCTGACGTGAAATTTGCTTAGAGGATTTATTTTGAAGGTAACTACTTGAGCACAGAGTTCGAAAGAAGCGTGTAAATAAGGAAGACATCCAAGATGTTCAATGCAGCTTCTGCCCCGTTAAACGAACAACGTCAGGAGCGTCAAAAAGTTTGAATAACCAAGTACCAATTTCACCAATTGGAGGCGGAAGAGAAACTTCAAATCATACTGCATTAAACCAACACAAAAATGGTGCAGGTATATTTGTGTGACCCATATTTTTGGTTGTAACTAAAATACTGCGCCCGATGTAGGTTATCTTAAATGTTTTACAATAATAAACTGACCATGTTTTACTCGTTAGAATCGATCCAGACGTAATAGACAGGAACCTTGTTCTGATGAAAGTGGTGATGTGGAGAAGTTTCAGTTTCAAATTCGTGCCATAAAAGTACTGGAGTTTACATGCGCAATTTTGTCAAGATGAGCTCCGGTAATTGTAGTCTATGCAATAACGGAAAGCCACAGGGTTCATCTTCAGTACAAATACGCGTTTTGATAAGTATAAAGACCTTTTCAGGTACGCAGAAATTCTACTGTATCGTGTTGTTACTTAATGATTTTACTGTTAATAAGCATTAAGGCTGGACGTGTCTAATTCAGCTGTTGTAATTGTTTCAATATTTTGTATTCCACACTGCTTCATACACATGATTAGTTAAATTCAACGAGAATTAGAAATTGTAGATTTAATTAAATATAGCATTTTGCATTTTCGTGTATTAGAGTTAGATTGAGCCCACTCTGTCTGCTGTAACGTCGATATGAATCAATAAAAAAGGATTGTTAGACATATTTTGTGGTACAACTTAATTTAAATTATCTTAGGAAAGTTATAAGCATAGGTTATTATTATAGTTATTCAATTTTAACGCAACTGCATTACAACTAACCGGTATCAATTTGTATATATAAACACCGTGAATATGATTAGCGTAAATTTCTGGATAAAAAAATAATATTTATTACACGCAACAACGAACGACAAACAAAAGTCATCCATATGATTAAACTCAGCTAAACTAACTAAATCAGCCCAATAGAATAGTTTGTAATTATTTCATAATGTAATCAGAAAGAACAATCAACCAGTACATTGGGGGAAGGTATAAATCGCGTTTTCGTCGTAAAATTTTTTCCATTCACTAAAACGTAGTTTGGCTGCGCCCAGGTGTATAAAGCTTACATAGGAGCAGTTCTCTGAAGTCGTCTTATGAAATACAATTGCAGGCAACAGTTGTTTACCAAACCAAGATTTAAGTGTAGCACTTGCTTGTTTCGTCATAGCTTCTCATCACAAACAGGAAGCAGCAATATTATCTTGCACGTGCAATAAACAAAAAAACACGATGCAAACGTTGTGCACCCACAAATAAAGCTTTTCTGTTTGACTATATGTCTCTAGAGCTGAACTTGACTTCTTTTAGTACAGAACCACGCTGAAACTTTTCTACACGAATAACGTCAATAAATTGATTTCCGTGGAAATCTTGCAGGTTATGAGCGTGTGGTATGAATGAGCAAATGGAGTATTTATAATATAAGCGTTCATTCTTCTGAGTGAAAAAAACTGGGCACGTTAATCGGGTCAACTCAGTTTCATATTTATTGATTAATTTAATATAGTATTATTCACACTGCAGTAGATTTATGGATAGCAGTCTCCGTTGAGTTTTACTCATCATTGTATGAGTATCGTATTTTCAAGCGACAGTGCATATCTAAGGCACATGAACATACTTTTTTGGGGTTTCAATACAGGTAAATAATACTTTCTGGTTGAATTACGTATTTCCCAGACAGCACGCATCACTAAATAATTTGGCTGCCTGGCAAGATATTCCACCGACTTACTTGATCATAGTCTAAACTATTACTAAATTTAGTGCTTGACACCTTCATAATGCTTCCATTGCTTATTAAAAGCTCAGTGCAGCATATTCTTCATTGCATACATACAGCAACACAATCAACCAGACAGAAAGGTTACAGCATAGTATAAATATTTCAAGGTAGTACAATTCTACAACTGAATCTAGTTAATAAGGACATATACGTGTAGTAAGGAATCGATTTTGTTTCACTCGTTTGAAGGGCATCAGAAGCTTAAAAGCACATATTGTATCATCAGGTCATAAACTATCAGGAATTATTAAGCAGGGACGCTTAAAGTAATGTATGAACTGGTTTTTTCCTTGCGTCATCGTCAGATTGCTTAATTGACACGAACCGCAATATATTGTGATTCTACTGTTCATGTGCTGTGCTACTAATATTTCTTCAATTACATTTCAACTTGACATTAAAGTAAATAATACTTGTGAACTAAATATTGTGCATTACAAAATGATAAGGTTTATGCGGAATACCTTTAAAAAAGTGAATACAGATAAACGTTTAAATCAGCGAATGCAATTAATCATTTAATCAATCTGGCATAAAAAAGTTCACATACTGCTCATATTTACTTTAATATAATATAAATTGATGCCATTAAGATTATCATTTTTATATAATTCGTCGCGCTAAGAGAACTTGTCGTAACAGTTGTTTGTCAAAGTGTTCACTAAGCAATTTAGCTTTCTGGCAAATTTGAAACCCAGATTTAGCAAGAAAAAATACCCGGAGTAACCAAACAAGAAGCACACGTTTCCGGACAACGACAATCTTACAGGTGATAACTCACATTTAACTACTAACTGAGAATTACATTGTCGTCTGTACATAATAGTCACATGCGTATAAAACGAATTGTAATGAAATACTTTGTCGTCTAAAATTACACTTGAATGGGCTGAATAAATTAATTTGGCTCCAGGATAGGTATTAATATTAGGGGACCTGTGTGGATGTATTTGCGTATAGGTTGGAGGAACACAAAGAAGTCAAACGAAGAAATGAGTTGGACGCTTATATCCTGGTAGTTTCACTTAGCGAAATATCTCATGTATTTCCATCCCTGGAAGAAGACAAAATTCAAGAGGAGTTGCGTTTATGGTTCGATTTGAAACAGACAGCAAGAAATGGGTCAAACCAATAGAGATACACAATTGAATCAACTGCAATATTGATAGATGAAAACTACAAAAGATATTGTGCAATTTTAGAGCAGCACACTGTGATTATCTGCGTTAGTACCTTAAATGCTCCTTAGCAGGGGAACTGAAGAAGCATTTTGCTTCGGAGTTTTGTAGTTTTCTTGAATAGGGTATGGGTTGTCTTGTTTTAAAAATTTATCTTCATTACGCAAATTTTTTACCTTTCTCTATTTTTTGTTATTTTCACCGTGTGTGGAAAAACGTTAAAAGTACCCTTAAATCAATAATGCTTGTACATTCGCTTTTAGTTTTATGTTGAACTTACGCTATATTTTCTTTTACTCCCAGGTTTGACTTAGTAAGAGAAAAATCTGGATACTTAGTAAGATGACTTTGTAGTAAGTGAATGTCCTGTTATCATTTCTTGAATAAAAGTTCATAGAATACGTGTGCCGTTATCGTTAAGTTTGGATGCTTAAAGCAATTGTTTCAAGTAACGTCAGGTTGTACACCTACCATTACATGTGATTTTCGAACGTGCCTACGTAAAATGGCGTGACTCTAATAAAATTATTATTTTTTCAATCCGGGTAAGGTCACTTAAAATATACGTATAATCAAGTAACATCCATCTAAAATATGTTTAAATTAGATTAAATTAAATAGTAAAATCAGCAACCTTCAAGTAAAGTTGTGAATTCTACGGGCTAAGAAATTATAATGATGATGATGATCATCATTTCCTTCGAGTTTTCAAACAATAACATAATAATCTTTAACTAATGCAAGGTAATATTGTTATTTGCCTAGATATTAAATATTAATGTCAAGTTGAAGAGATTGAGAGAGAGAAGGTTCAACCATGTTTTAAATAGATAAATCAACCCATTTTGTTTTTATTTTTACCCAATTTTATGAAAACTGAAAGGAACCTGATATAAGATAAGTGAAGCAAAACAAGTGTATGTGTTAGACTACCTTTGTTAAGTCAGAGTTATCCATTAATTTCTCTACTAAATTTGCATCTATGATTTACATTGCGGTTGAAGCTGTGAAGGGTGTTAATGTCATATCATTACTGCAAAAAACAATGTCTTGGTACGTTTTAGGAACTAACTAGTCAGTTGACATGTTTTGGAAATAGGTGCTGTATTAAACGTTTTAATTGACGGTACTACTTAAAATTGACCTTTCCGCTTGACGTTTTCGGACTAATTGTATTTTATTTTAATATCTCTTTATTGGTGACATTGGTTTCACAAATTCTCAGATTCCAATATCATTAACTGCTTCATTTCTAACATTCATAGACTAATGAAAACAAGTTAATCTAACAAACCTGCCACATTGAAAAAGCCGCATATAAAGGTTGTAATGATTATTTAAACTGGTCCTTGTTCAAGTCTCACGACTGAACGATATACAATTGCCTAAAAATTATAATTACAACAGCTGGTGAAAATAATGTTGCTAAGTGGTAGTGTGCTTTCAATTAATCAAGTAACGTTAAAGAAAAAACAATTTGACAAAACGCCAGGTTTGTTTTAATCAAAACAGGTACGTGAGTCAGCCAATGTAACACAGTTGTATAGGTATGAAGGATAAAACATATTTCAGTCTGTATTCAACCCAATTCCTCTTCAATTGTAATTTTCTATGGTGGTAGTGATAAAAACGCTTAAAGAAACCAAGATAATAGTTGAAGCAGCAATCAAACTAGTGGTACTCTCATAAATACCAACACACTTGCAAGAGGTGCTTTCCAGTTTATGTAAAGGTCAAGGGGTGAATAAATTGCTTAAATAACTTACCAACAAATACTGTGAGATTCCATTAATACATGGTAACGTCCTTTTCCTTTAGTGAATTTTGTACGTTTACACACAATGCGTGGGTATCATAGGTACATTCCAATGTATACAAAATCAGTAAGCACAACATTCCAAACAAGTCATGCCACCCACGCGCTGGTAGGATCTCAAGTACACCATTTTTCGTGTTTTATTTTATTTTGGCATGTCAGATACGTACCGCAGGAGCAAACATGTTCGGGAGAAAAGCGCCGCAGGAGCAAACATGTTCGGGAGGGATTGTGTTCGGGAAGGAAAGTCCTGTAACGGGTAAGACAAGTGCTGTGAATAAAATAAAAATTGATGAGGAAGAGTAGTTTTTTAAAGAAACAGTAAATCGTAAATATCCCCACACCGTTATATGGTCTTTCATGCTGAGTTTTCCATTCATAATTTTACAATCAAAATGCAATATAAAGTATGTTCAGCAATGGCTAAAACAAGAGTTTGCAAGAAAACACAAGGCAGCCAAATAAATACCGCTCAGCATGTCATAAAGATTCTATTGAGAGCGATGGTGTGTTTGTTGCAAAGCATGTATTCATCTAGTCGTGAATTATCTCGGTTTAATAGCCAGGATTTTTATAATTATCTCGTTTACTCGTTTCCTTCAGAAAATAAGTATGCGTTTTTTCTGGTAATGCTACAGAAGTAATATATTCCCGTTCAAAAACTGTTCAAGTGTTGAATTATGCCTTAAATATGACAATAGCAATACGATTAGAAGAGAGGAGCAATCACGCATAGTATGCAGCAGTGCAGAGATAATAAGAATAAGAAGAATGTACATTAAAAAACGGGCAATATGAATTACTGTTGGTCAACATTGTCTCATCTCAAAAGTTTGCCATTATAAAAACGTACTACTAATTATATTGATTGCACTAATAAATTAAAATGTCATTGTGTATTCGCGTGAAACTCATTTTGTCACTACTGTCACGCCAGGTGGGGTTCACAGCTAATAAACCGGTTTAATAGCTGCTATAGAGACGTAGCTGAAAGATTTGTATTGACACAAGCAGATAGAACTGCCAAAGACTTGATTTTTTGGCTTATCAGTCGACCTGGTATCGCTATACAAAATTTAAGCTAA
>JAHZNB010007283.1:0-14337 GCA_027744295.1 Callyntrura guangdongensis | reverse complement strand
AAATGAAGATTTTTGCACGTTAATACTAAAATAACCCTGGGGAAAATAAATGACCTTGTCAGGTCTGACATTTACCTAAAATATAAATTTTTAGGTATTGAAGGAGTGTTTTTAGGGACACAAAACTCGGGTTTTGTTGTTTTCCAAACAGGAAATTTTCCGTTTTTTTGTGTTACCACAGATTTTGTAAGTAATCGAACCTATATTATTATTATAATTACAAATTATGTTATAATATAACGATCTGGTAGATGACAATAAAAAACCAGTAATTTCGATTTCGTCGTATTAGCTATTTCTCTACGATCCTTTCTAGTAGCGGCTGTTCCCTTACCCTCCTGAATTATGGATGTCTGCTTTTGAATTTTTTAGTATCCATGACATTTTCTCGCATAAATACAAAAAATGTTACAAATATTTTTTATTTGTCTAGGTCCACCAGGTTTGCCTGTTCTAGGAAATTTTCATCAGCTAGTCCTGAACGCACCAGGAACGTTTTCTAAGTGGGCTGAACAGTACGGTAAAATGTACACCATACATCTGGGAAGCAACATACCTACGTTGGTAATAAATGATGCACTCCTCATGAAACAAATTTTTGGCACGATGGCATCAACAGGAAAATTTTCAAACCAATGGCTTGACCTTCTCTTTGAAGGAGACTACGGAATATTTAATACTGGTGGTAAGAAATGGCAAGAACAGCGAAGCCTTCTAGTCAAGACCATTAAAAATGTTGGATTTGGAAACAAGATCTCCACCCACATAGAATCAATGATGCTTTCTGATATTAACAAGTTATCCGGGCGCATAGAAAGTGACATGAAAACAAAAGGCATGGTTCATATCAGTGAGTTTATAAAAGAGTCCGCAGGTGGTACTCTCTGGGCGGTCGTTACAGGAAAAAATATTACCTCTCAAATGGCTAAATTAGTACATGAGGTTGCTGAGGTTACACAAAGGGTGACCTCATCCGGGTTAATATTTTTCTCGTGGCTAAAGTATATTGCACCCAACTGGTCTGGATATACGGCGGGTGTACAAGTGGCACGGCAATTTCATTTAATGGTCAAAGACACATTTGAGGAACACAAGCGAGCCATGGAAATCAACGGACCAATAGACGTAGTATCCACTTTAATAGAACATACGGAAAAAATGAAAAACAACCGCAATTCTGTATTCTTTGGACCCGTAGGCGAATTCCACAATATTAAAACAATAATTGCCTTATTGGTGGGCGGTGTTGAAACCACAGCAACAACAATAACTCGTCTGTTGTTTAATTTGTGTGTACATCCTGAGATACAACAAAAACTACAAATCGAGATTGACGAGAAGTTAGAGGGTGGGAGGGACCCCAACCTGGGAGATAAAGATCAGTACGAACTTGTTACTTTTTATTGTTATGAAAAATATTTTGTAAACTTGGTTTATAACAGAGGACTGATTCGTTTTACAGAATGCCTTATACTGAGGCAGTAATTCTGGAGACATTAAGGCTATCACTGGTTCTTCCCTTTGGACTTATTCATAAGCTTACAGAGGATATCACAGTTCAAGGACAGAAACTCCCCAAAGGTCTGTCTCTCATGGCTAACATATATCATGTTCACCATGATACCTCTATATGGGGCGATCCCAACGTCTTTCGACCAGAAAGGTTTCTTACAAGTTATCAGGATGTAGGACAAATTGCAAGTACCAAAATTATTGCAAGTTTAAAGGATTCGGTCAACCATATCATTTCAACCTGGTCGACGAAGTTGTGTTGGGGAGCCATTTGCACGGGACACTGTTTTCATGATTTTAATAAAACTGTGCCAAACTTTTAGTTTTTTACCAGAGCCGGGTAGGGCAAAAGAGGAGTATATGGAACCGTACATTGGTATGTTTCGAGAACCAACTAATTTAGGTATACGAGTTGTAAATAGAAATAAAGAAGACAATTTAGGTAGTTTTCGAGTTTTTTAAATCAATTATGAAGGGCTGCAAATTTTTTCTACTCTCTTAATTTAACCATGGCGTAAATACATCGCATTGACAAAAAATCAGGCAAAATATGTTTATCGAAACAATCCAAAAAATTATAAAATATTTGTTATTAATGAGAAAATACAAAGAAAAAAAATTCTTTACAAAAGTCAAAACTTTGATTACCATTGTACGATTGCAACAATGTTAATCTACTACAAAAATTTTGTTCCCTTATTAACTTTCGTAAGCGTAGCTAGAAAGTTATTGAGATTGAAATCATGTCTATCTGTCTGTCGGTCGGTCTGGAAACACTATCTTTTGTTCTACTTGACATAATCGAACCAAATTTGGTAAGCGGATACCTTAAATCAACATCTCTCTTGGTATTGAATTTTAACTCCAGATGTTTCTTCTGACCGGATATCTATATGGGGGGTCACCAAGTCACATGCATTTACACTTACATGTTCAATTGTACAGTATCGACGACATTACTTATGAAAGTTACATATGAGTGTCACGCTCATCTCCTTGTTGATATAATACCTGAGTATAATGCTGTTTGTATTGAGTTATGACCAAACGGGGTTTGCAATTTAATAACAATTAAATCGTGTCCGGACAGTATATAGTACCATATATGTAGACTACCAAGTTCCAAGCGTCGTAGTACAAAAAAACATACCACAAAAATTCCGATTATCAATAAAAATATTAACACAAAATTTAATTTTTATTTCAACGTCACAATTATCATAATACACATGCGGAAATGGCTTTTAAGTAATCAGTGTCATATTGTAATGGGAAATAATCTTAGCCAAGCGATCATCTAGTTGCACATATTTTTTGCAGTGGTCTTTAGCCTGATTTTATACTAATAACTTCATCCTCCCAATAGTGATGCTCAATTCTAGAATTATGTTATATAGTATATATTCTAGAATTCTTATTTTCTATTTGAGTCCTTCGATTTATTTCAATTTTTTAAACTTTGATCCTGTTGGTGTTATTAGAACATTTCTAACTCAAATTTTAATATAAACCAAGCAGATGAGTGATTTACAGATGTTTCTTTGTTGGAATTAAACTCATTACTGTATGTTTCTGTAAACGTCTGAATTGTGGGGTTTTCTACGTTACTCCAGGAAAAAATTGCCACAAAAAACGCTGTGCCAGCCAATGTACATCCTTATGACACTTTTAAATTAAAAAATCTCTTGTTTTTAAAGATCCGAGTAACTCGCAGTCAGTATCATAAATAATAACGACTTTTGTTCCATATGAGCCCCTCTGAGCATGAATCGCGTTTTAAATGCAGTTCTTGTTAGTAGTATTCTAGTTAATCATTTTATATTCACAAAATATTTTTGTGAGCTTGGACATACTTTAAATAGCTCTAGTCACATACACTTTATCAAAAATTGTGTCACAATTATGAAGCTTGATAGTTTCAAGGAACTATTATGAATGCATTTTTGTGACATTTTGAAACTATAGATGTGTAATACCGTATAGTGTTAGATTAGTTAGTAAAAAAATATTTAGCTGTGCTCATCGGGATATAAAAGAAGGTGCTAATCTTAGGTGCTCTTGTTCATATTGAAGGATTATTCAGGTTTATACATTCGACAAAGTATTTATTATGACTACTTGGTGTTGACATGAAACTGCTCGCTAGCAACTTGAAAGAAAATGAGGCAAGTAACTCTAAGCCTACGAGTAGCTACTAATGAATGGATTAGCGAAACATTCAATCATCGTTTTCTGAAGTTTACTACTGAAGTGTCGTGTAATTCAGTTAATTTTTTAGACATCAATATAACTTTAGACGAAAAAATTGTCATTGCAACAACGTTTCTTAAAAAGAAATGTCAAAACACGAATATCTTCATTTTTCATCAGAACATCCAAAACACATAGTTAAGTCACTGCCGTACTCATGTGGTATAAGAGCTATACGTACATGCTCAGAAGTGAATGATCGAGTATTTAAATTAGATCAAATGTTCAATAACTTGAACGCAGACAGTATCCAGAGCATCTTTTATTAGCTACAAGAAAAAGACTTTTATCAATTGATAGAAAGAGTTTAATTTCTCCTACTTCACTCTTACATAAACAACATTTTTTACTGCATAATACTGACAGTAATTTTAACCTTAACATAGAAGAAAATAGCACTAAAGATAGCGAAACAAGTGTTTATAGTACTACCATATTATCGTTTCCCAACGGTAACTGGTACGACTCTATCAATACTGCAAATACTCTAGAATTAAGTAAATTTTGTAACGATGTTTTTGCTAGTCTTAAATTGCGTAGATTTATTCTGGACATGTAATAATAATTATTAAATTTGTAATATTCTCAAAATCTCTATATATTATAACATTTATAACCTCAACTATGTAAAATTACATATGCCAAACAAGAACGTTCTACTGTACACCTATTATGTTGCATAATGATATTTGCTCTGTGGGTCCTTCGGCCCTAAACGAGTCTAAATAAATAAATAAATACATAAATTGTATTAGTAAAACAACGGAGGCTGCAAGCCGTGTTTATGACGCGGATGAGTGTTGCATAAATTGTACGTCATTCTATTTGCCAACATTTGGCAACAATCATGGCAAAGACGCTTCCTTTTCCCTTTTTATTTCATTCCTCTAATTTGTAAATGAAACTGCCATCCAGAAATTACTGGACTCTCTAACAATACCAGTTCTAACATGGCAGATTGTTAGTATTTTAAAAGACGGTCACAGTTCTCTGATCATCTTAATCCAGATGGTATGAAAGGTTCTAACGAATTTAGTTCCAAAAAACCTTGTTGAATTTAAGCAATTTGGAGTAAAAGCGTTGCACTGTTCACGTAAATGCATGGACGTCAAATCACCATTAGTGCTTCGGTTAATTACTTGTGACGGCCGTAATAAATTCATTAAATTAGTAAAAAACCAAGCCGACTTTTTATCACACCCAACATCATAAACTTACTTACATCATCATCCAACTTACAACAACTTCAATATGACGGGAATAAACGAGTGGTCGGTTGGAAGTAATGATAACTTTGTGATTTGAATGCCTCAAAATTTGCAGATAAGTTCTGATTATTTTGCTGGTTGTTTTTAATACATTCGAGAAACATAAATAGTAACAAGTAGTTATCAATAATTTGCTAATTGAAATAATTTGTAAATTCTGATCACAAAATAAACAAGGCAAACACGTCACACATGTTACTTGAGAATTTTTGCACATGATATGTTAGAGAAGAGCTATAATCCGGGAAACTGATGTCACGCGTAAGTTAACTGTGTTTTAAAACTGTTATTAATATACCTCATGGATAACATAATCTTCGTTGGGTACCGTAAAGCTTCAGTCAATCAAGACAAGAAAGATCCACAATTTCAAAGCCGTGTACACTTGACCCCGTCCTATGACTCACATTTGACTTTTTGTTGGCCTTGTGACTTGTCAATTTTTTAAATTAATTAATGCTTTTAGTAAATAGTATTTACTTATCAACCCAATGAATTGATGTAATGAATCCTTTTATGGTGAAAACCGGACGTGGTTTTGACAGTCGATATTGATAACAATAGTATTACAAATAAACATAAATCAACTATAAAATGCCCAACATAAAGCGGACACTGTACACCAACAGTTATCAGTTAGAATGGGTATATTTAATTTGAAGCGACAACAAGACCTAAGCCCAATGGATGTCCTTGAGTTGGATGCGTTTAAAATTAGAAATCTTGCTTAAATAATAAATAATGAAGTTAGGATTTTTAGTTCTCGCGAAATGTTTACAACTGAAATATTGCTTTACTAACATAAAAATGCATGGTAAAACGTAGATAAAATTTGTTTATAGTGTTAACTCATCTAAACTACTGTCTGTAAAAAATAATTTAAAATAAAATTTAAAAAAAAATAAAAAATAATAATCCATTCCAACTTTAAGAACTTAATGCATCAAACGGTCACAATCATATAATAAGAGTGTGAGTAGCCAGCATAATTCAGAAGGTATTTTAGTTTGCAATGTATTCTCAAACTGACAAAATTGTTATTTTTTAATTAGGCAACAAACTACGTGTAAACTTCTAACATACACATATTCATTAGTAGTATGTATAAAAACAAAATGCTACAATAATATGGTTGCACGGAGTTAAAAGATTAATTTATATTAACACATAACTAAATTTATAAAACATGAACATAGAAATAGTAGTAGTTGCATAAAAGCGCAGATATGAAAGCAACTTTTCCTTCATCAATCGTTTTTATTTATTGTTCCCAAATAAACTACGGATGTGCTATTCAAAACACGAAATGTACTTGTAGAATGATCGTGTCATAAAATTGGTGGAGTTATATAATTGTTCTTTTTGTGAATATGGGAAGATGGTATATTAAAAATCGGATCGCGTTTATAGAATAAACTGGGTACATATAAAAGTCAACTCCTTTAGTCCATAGTTTAACGTAAACGACGATTCAGCTTAACTTAACTTCAGTGGTTTAGCTCAAGTTATTCAAATTGATTTTTGTGTACTATAACAGTGCTTTTCTAGCAAAAATGAAACGTTTCCGTAGTTTTATTATTTTGGTCTTAGTTAGCATTTTAGGGGTTGAATCAGCGAACCTGGATAACGTCAAAAAATGTATTGTTTAAATGCAAATAAGAAAAAAAATTCAACTCGTGTGAGCATTCTGAAACGTTTAAATTTTGTTATTTTGATAGCGCCACCTACAACACAACTGGTACTGGTCACCACAGTGGAAGGAAAGTCTTTTTTTGCTGACTATACTGTGTCAAGGGTTAGTATGTATATTTGTATTTGATTAAATTTTTAAATTGGCTTTTTACTGAAATGCATTACTTGTTCCTGTATCAGACTTGGATCGAAGCAGGTGCTTATTGCGAAACAATGGGCATGAAACTAGCATCGATAACGACAGCGGTCCAAGCCAATGCCCTAAAAGCTGCATATAAAACAGAACTTGATAACCGTATGACTAATAAATTTAGCATTTTAAAATATTTTAATGTCCGCGTTTTCTTAAGAATTTTAAGTGCAAAATATTTTAGTGTATTTTTCGATACTTATAGATTATTGGACCTCCGGTCGAGACGCAGGTACATGGCGACAGTTTAGCTGGAACCAAACAAATGAAGAGGTTGGTGATCATGTAAAAATTATGGTTTCACTTAACGAACCTTTAACTTGCGTTGAACTGCATTATGGAGGCTCTACGGATTCTTCTTTTGGTTACGATTGGTGGCCATGCCAATCAAATTCAGGTGTGTTGTGTGAAACATAAGATAAAAAATATAGGCAATCAACAATTGTGACTAAAAATACACGATCTTGTGCGGGTAGAAACAGTAATTGTAAACTATTGTCAATGAGGTAGCCCAACAGTGTAAAAGAAAAATAGTGTATATTTAAACAAAATTCTATATTTGTATTTAGTTTCGAAACAACGGATGTTATAAATTTATGTCAATTTCTATATCGAAACTAATTTTCGAGAAGAAATGAATCATATTCACGAAGGTTATAAGAAGCACGAATTTGGAAAACGTTTTTTGCCACAAGTAGAATATATTAATAAAGTCGTTTCACAAATTAAACTTTACAAAACGTGAAGCAGTTTTTGTATAACAGGTTCATCATTTTGGAAATTATATTGCTTCCACATTTATCATACGTTTTTAAACATATTTCTAAACAGCGTTATGTATCCAGTTACTAAAAAATCGTTATCAGCAATAAGACCACTGAAAAAACATTTTACACATTACAAAGGCACACTTTTAATAATACTTAAGGGTTTTTCCGTCGACTATCCAAATAGCATAATTAATAAGTTTGTAACCATCATGCAACCGTACGTTACGTAATATGTTTCCTAATTTTAAGCACAAGTGGTTTACAGAACGATGATTTATTATACGTAGGGATTTCGGGAAAGGTTGCGACAAGTTTGATTGCTCGTATCTCGTCATCACATTTCTCCCATCATCTAAATTATATATGGTTAGATAGAGGAGACTTAGAGCTTTCTAGTGATAGTCTACTCGCAGCAACAATCATTGTTTGTTCAGAGCTAGAGCTGGTAGTATATCAGAGCTGCTTACACCAGCACAAACGAAATTTAGGGTGCAAGTTGACAAAAAATGTAATAACGTTTTTTTGATGGTAACGGTCTTTTTCTTGGGTAAATTGTGACTGGAGTCGAAACCTATCTACATGATTATCAGGTACAGACCAAAAGACAGTCATAAAAATGGATCGATTATGATACACAACAGTCCTTAAAGGCAATACGAAGAACAACATTTGTCGAGGTTATGACACTAATTTTCTCGGACAGGATGGGTGTTTTGTTGACGGACTTCCTCTACGAAGGTGCTAGTATAATCGGGCAAATGTATGCCGACATTTTGAAAAAGTGAAAAACGACCTACATTGTGAGACATGGCATAGAAAAGGGGAGAACATACTTTTCCTTTTCCTCATTATTACACAACGTTACACTTTGAGGGTTGGCAAAGAAGCCATACGCAACCTGGGATTTGTTCATTTGACTTACCCTCCTTACAACCCCTACGTGGTTTCGTGCAACTACTTTTTATTTCGAAAACCGGAGAAGTTCAAGCGTGGGAGGACGTACAACTCGGTTAGCGCGTAGAAATAAGCATACTTTCTTGGCTTGCACATCTAAGGCCGGCATTCTACTCCAGAGGCATCTCAGATCGCGAGCATAGATGCAAAAAGTGCGCCAAAGTCTAAGGAATATTATATTGAAGAAATTATGTGATGACGTTTAGAGGCTTTTAAATGATAAGTAAATAAAGTCGTCGCAACCTTTCCCGAAATCCCTTCGTAAGAGGACTAAATGACACAAATGACTGAATGTCAAAATATCTTGCACATATTGGTATTATTATTCATAATTCGTTTAAATCGGAATGGCCACGAATTTGAAAATATGTTTTAAATTGGTGAACAGTAATTGCATATTATTCTCGTTTTTGCAAGACGGGTGTCACTGAAGATGTAGAAATATTTATAGTTTAAAATCAATAACTAATTGTGTAGCATTATGTTAAAGTATTTATTCAAACATATTACAGTTGTGATTTATCAAAATATTCACAGTAGAGTTGTAAATGTTTGATATCTATACAGATAAAATGATAAAGCAGTCAAGACATATACGATGATATTGCATTGCGTTATCATCTCTTCTCTTGATATACATTCACAAATGCATAATGTAACTCATCTATCTACATATTTTCACCGAGTGTTTCACAAATTTGTCCACTTCTGAAATCATCATGAGTCTACTTACTTACGAAAGAGTCTCAGTGACCAGACAATATTTAATTTACGATAAAAGGGAACAGTGGTAAAATTTCAACTGGGGGTCAAAAATCCATACTTTGTCACTCAGATTTGTATCAGGTAACTGGGATTGAAAAAATTAACGTGCTTCATTTGGTCCAGTGTGATTTTCTGTAGGACGATGCATGCATCCGACCATAACTTTCATCCGCTTTTGTAACTATTTTTTATCTACTGCAAAAGTTTAACAGTTAATAAAATAACGCCAAAGTATTATGTAAATATTAGTTTTAAGTACTTTTTTCAAAATAGATGGTAATTACGATTCTTTACTCTTTTACATCATAACTTTTCTATATGAGGGACAGTCTGGCAAAGTTGAATAGCAGATAACTATGTTATCTCTGCGAGTTTGCAAATGTTTCCACCGGATCACGGCAGGTACCAACGATAAATACTTTTAGAATTGTTGTCCATCGCGTTTGCGAATTCTGATTCTTGGTCTGGCTTGTCAGCTAGTTTGTAAACTACATCATGAAATAGGTTTAAGTTTTCCTCGCTTGACAAAATTATTTTGCCGTTTTGTCCGTGACCGCCTATAAAAAAAACAAGTGATTCTACTTCTTTGGTTACGCATTCGGCTTTAAAGTTGGCGCTAGTATTTTATGTCTTTTTTGGTGATCTATCCATTTTTATCGTCTTTCATGGTGACGTTGTAACTCAGCTTGGTAAACAGATTGTACGTAATAAATTATGGCATTCATATATACCCCCTAGTATATCTTCTTGTTTCATGTATATTATATTGTTGATTACCAAGGTCTTACGTATTCCTTCGGCTGATATTGGGTAGTACCGATAGATATTGGTAATTAATCTATCTTCATCATATTCGTACAACTTTGGTTTTAATTTCCTTAGTTCAACGTCGTTCTTCCATTTCTTCAAGTTCAAATCTTCAGTTTCAGAATCATCTATTGAAGTGGAAGTGTTGTTTGGCAATTTTTTTTTAGTCAAACTTTCTCAAACATCTTAACTTTGCATCTTCTACTTTTTCACATTTACACTTTACGAGCATGTTGTGAGGTATCCGTGATGGGTTCGCATTATGCCTCCGTAAATTATTTTCAATTTCTTCTTGCTGGATAGCATTGAGGCCCAGATAACTTGAAATACTGATAAGGGAGCTCGAAAATGGCACTTTAGTTTTCATAATTGTAATCACCACATCATTGAAGTTACAATTTTCTATCAATACAAGTTTAAATAAACTCATTATTTGAATGTACTATGCGAATTTCTTTATAAAACCACTATTGATCAAAAGTTATTTAAATTTTCATTGTTACGATTACTTTCGTCGCCAACTACTATACTAAATCCGACATGCTGAATAAATAAGTGTACATATGACAAATTATTTTAATTTATTAGGTTTAATTAGAACAAATAAAATTTTTTGAAACCGAGCTTAATTTTTATGCATCTTCTCGTACTATGCGCTCGTATATACACTAAAGTATAAATATGTCTTAAAACGATTAGTGGTGTTGGTTTTCTGTGACGAACATGAGCATTGCTATGTAAAAATTCATAAAGCACCACCGGTTTTTAGCAAATATATTTAAAGTAAATATTTCTTCTGTAGTGAATATGCGGAAGAGTAAACCAATGCAACAGACTGATACTACAAAAGTCGTGCAACAACCCCTTCAAGGACTACAAATATGCTTCGATGTGCTCCTGAACCGGATTGGGACAACCGCTGGTGATTTCCAATATTAATTATTAAAAACAGCATTTTTCCTTGATTTTATTTACACTTAAATACACAAAAATTTACGCTTAAATGCGAAAAAGGAAACTTCCATTATTCAATGCATTTAGCCCAACAAAAAAATAAAATGCTATTGTTTTTATGCTGTCTGCTTTAGTTGTTACAAATATTATTAGCTTCTACTTATTTCCGAAAAGTTAAATAAGCGAACGTCATTGGCACGTATAGAAGTGTGGCACTACACAAGTCTACACGTCACATTAATCTACTTCTCATGTTCATGTTGTCATTTTCCACAAATAGTTGGCGGGGACTATTTAATACAAGATACAATAGACTCATGTATTTATACCGCGTATATCGAATTCAGTGAGTATATAGCCAATGCCAAATGCATCACTTTGCAATTGCCAATTTCATAATCTGAAATTCGCCAATTACGTCAATTGTTATACGATTTTTTCCTGCAATCCGAGTATAATTACCCATGGCTCAACTAGTTGTGGGAGATACAGGTAATCTTTTATTCATATGCAAAATCTATTTCCAGATTCCATGCTATTTTTTTACTTGACATAATTCTTTTACACTTCCTCAAAGACTGTGAATTCTTGGACATTGTGAATACTATTGCGAAGACTGCGCTGCGACATTTTCTGTATTCATCGAAAAACTGTTTGAGGTAGCAATGAGGCTAGGCATTCGTAAAGAAAATATTACTATTTTTAAGCAGTCGTTTGTTCCCAATGGGAAAAAAACTTATGCCCTGGTTCTCAATGATATGCTGGTGCATTGGCGTAATAAAAAAGGAGACAACGCCAAATTAACCGAACTTGTTACTGTTTTGGAGGACGCGGAACTAAATGATCAAGCAACATCTCTTAAACAAAAATATTTATTAGCAACCACAGTCAATGTTCATTAGACCAGTTCTATTTTTGGGCAGAATACGCAAACCAACCTTGATTGTAACGGAATCACAACAAAAACAAGTGAATCATATAAATAAAATCTTACCAAAACTGATGGCAATAGCAGATTACAATGCAACGGTATCGGCTAAGATGACAGCCAGGGACATATTATCGTATGGTGATACTCAAACATTGGTAAGTGCGGACAAAATAATTTTATGTTCAATGATGAGATAAGTCAATAATATTGACATGTCTAAAAACTTATTAAAATGACTCCGAGATCACTCAATTTTATTTTCAATCACAAAATCGCGTAGTCATTTTTAATACAGCATTGGACATGCCTACCTAAAATCTCAATTCGATTAAATTTTTAGGAAGCTATACCAGTTTCAACTGATAAGATCAAAAAGTTGTTTGATCTGATTCAAAAGAAGATAAACTCGAGACGTCCTAATCTTTACGATGAAATCATAACCATTTTTGAAGAGGAGATGCAAGATGGTGTTACTGGTTTGCTAAGAAATATGTAAACAATTTTATGAAATAAGAACTACGTTTGTATTTACTTTAGTTTCTAATCAGTTTACATAATACCTATTTTAATTTCATATATACTTCATACATATATATTATATTATACCTACTATTGAAATGTTTATCTGTTTGCGCGAATATTCGTTGTAAACTGGTGAAGCTGGTACCACAGTAGGAACCAAAAACCAAACAAAACCTGGAACATGTATAATTTTGCAGGAAGTTACAGAATCTGTATTATCAAAATCACCATATTATAACGTATTTTTAACAATGGACCTATGTGACAACGACTTTATTTCAACAAATTCAACAATAACCAATTTCATTTTCATACAACCGAAACAGAAGTGACAATAAATCTGTAAATACTCCATCGTAAGTCATGTTCTGTTAATTTATGTTTAACATTGACGTAAGTCAAAGATTTTACAAAACAGGACGTGTTGCTGTGTGCGCACTACAAACTGGTCAATTTTGAGTGCATACAAAAGGTCACAAATGAAATAGGACTTTGGATTTAAGCCTTACAGTATAAACGGAGCTTTAACGGACGAACACGTTTATATAATACAAATGATACAGATACAAAGTCCGGCATTCTGTATACGTTATCTGTATTTGTTAGTACTTCTGGTCACAAAAGTACAAAACCACTGTATTTTGAATGATCAGATAGAAAGTAAGTTGGCATTAACCTCGTCCTTTTCAGAGTGTTCGATACATTTTGTTACAGCAAGAAATCAATTATTCGTGCGTAACTTTTGTGTACGTTTTCACACCGAGGATATGGAAGTTGTCGTTGTCCTTACATGTGTCCGAATTATGACATATGTCGGCCAACAATGCCAATCCGTTTAGAAAATTTCTGCAATAAGTCAAGTGTCCTATATATTTTGTTACAGGCTGTATTATGAAATACATTAGTGGTAACGAAGAAACAACACCACGAGGATGCCATCCAACTACCATCTTTTCTACTTACTCATCGTCTTAGCCTTGTAACTTGAATGCATTTTTAAACTTGATTTTACACTCCGTACTACGGACTACTTTGACATTTCAAAAGTTAGTGAGTTGTTTTCTTTAATAATATTCAATTTTTTTCATATCTCGCATCATTTAAGCAGTTAAATAAACCGAATTTAATTAGTCAGTTAACAGAGGGTTAGAAGTTTTTGTTGCGCGTAAAATTATAGAAACTTCCAAACACTTCATGCATTTTCTTGAAAGCTATGATAATTTCATCGATTGTCTTCCTTATGAAATATTCTTATTGATGATTGTGCGAGTTCCCATTGTAACTCAGCTTGGCCAATTTTTTTTTAATTTTGTTAATTATAAATGGCAACACTCCTCTATGTTTACATTTTAATACATGGATTTGGCGGATAATCAGCACCAATCGTTCACACTCACACACAATATTGTGTCGTGTCACTAAATTTCATTTTTCAGTTTTAATAAGTACGAGAGAGTACCTATATATATATTTGTAAACAGTTTATAACTTTTACCTTTCCTTTCATTTAAGGCTTAAACTGGCAACTGATAAATTTTATTAAATGTCTGCAAACACTACACCATTCTAAGTTCTGAGTATGCTGAGGATACAAATATTTTCAATCAATAAATATAGAATTATTAAAAAATGGTGGAATAGTATTGCACTGCCCAACAAACCACAATCTGTCACTAAAACATGGATTCGATATCGCCAAAAATGTGTCGTTTTCATAAATAT
>JAHZNB010007282.1:0-12000 GCA_027744295.1 Callyntrura guangdongensis | reverse complement strand
GAATCTATAGTAAGATATATTGAAGTCTTTGAAGACATTATTCATTTAACTTAGACCTTATAGTCAAAATGGTAATTGAATTACTCAATAAAGCCCACAACTCCTTTGTGTTTGTCCTTGGGTTTTATATAGACTGTTGCAATACGTTCGCTTCTAATAATTCATTAAAGATTCGCTGTGTTGTCATTTTAGTTCTGAGCGCAACATATATTTGGGAAATACCGCTTGTGTAGTGATGTTAATTTTTTTTTAAATTGTAGCAAACTCGTAAATTTTGTAGTGTACAATACGCTGATACATACTTTGCCAAAATCATTATATTGCCGGCACACAAACCTGTTTTCTTGTTAAGATAGGTATAGGTATAGTAATTTTTAATTTAACTCACTAGTTCAAACAAGCAGCATTCAAAATTCTGTCAAGCAAGTGAGCAAGAAGCTTGGTTGGTGCTAGAATTTGCATGTCGTTATCGTATTTGTTAGCTGTAGAGCTGCCCGTTACATTGTTGCTCTTAACATTTTCATATTCGCAACCATGCAGAATATTTCAATATTTACGTTTATACTAAAGTCTCGTCTCTATTGTTTTACGTCATACTTTGATGTTGCCTCCTTGTCGCAGAGTTGTCTGCCAATGTCTCTCTAGTTGGCCATTCAGCATGGTCGTCCTCATGTGCAAAATACTGTGCTTAAAAAGCTACACGAAGTAAGGGTTCCATATAGTTAGTCTCCCCTTCTATTCAATGAAACGCTTGGAGCGGCCCAATATCAAAACAGATTTATGCAGAGAAACAATGTTTCTTCTTGCAGGTCACGGACTATCTGTATATACTTCTGGTCGTCTGATAAGTATTTCTCCTGCCCAAGAAATATAAATCATTGATAGTTTTTCATTATGGCTTTATATTTGTCGACTCAATGTTTTATTTTAATTTGTGTAGCACGTTGAATAATTTTTACACTATTTTCTTCATGTAAAAATCAATATGTTGTTCCCTATAAACAATGGAGTCATTTAAACGATAACCTAACCTTGGCAGACTTAAAACACGTTGTTCACACGTGGCCCCGTTTTCTTTGAAGTGCTGTCTTAATTTATTTTATCATACACGAGCGCGTGCATAGTAATATATGCTGTGTATCAACTCATAAGTAACATACAAGAAGTACGGCACATCGCTTCTACTTTTGACAATCGACGTCGTCTGAAGCTGATGTACTACTCTCTATTTTGCTTTTCCTCTGGAGGTCACTTTACCAGCAATTTTCTAATTAGCTAATTAAATTTTTGTACATTGTAACCAAAATATTAATATGTTATTTCGATGTTCATTACAGACTTTAATGAGGGCTGGTGCAACATGCAAAACTGTCTGAAGAGTTACATAGATAGGTATTTATCCTTTACATGTACACATGTCCTATTTTCTAACATCCTTAATTATTTTGGTGAATACCGCAAACCACAATACCTACTACAACTACGCGTATATGTACTGAAAAATCAGTTAAAAATTATATGTTTAATAAAAGGACTTTGTTTTGTTGTTCTTCTTTAAAAATCGTAAAGTCTGTGATGATATGAATGTATGTTTGTATGTTGGATGCGTACGAAAACTTGATTTATTTCCGATAGAGTAAATAGCTACGGAAGTACTAAGTACTATGCTTTAACTTTGTTCAAGTTAAGGTACTTTTAAAAATTGAAAATGTATTTTCATGTAAAATATTTGTTAACTGGTCATCATTATGTCTGTTTGAAGGAAACGGTTATTAGGTGGGTGAAAGAGGTCTTTATCTATTGTTGTAAATTACATATTTTCTTTTACAACGTTTTAGGCGTCAATACATATTGAAATAACTGATATTCATTTTGAATAATATGCCTTGATTTTGTTTACGTAATAAATCAGTACAGTCAATAATTTCCAACACTCCTAAAAAAGCTGTAACACCTTCTCAAGGCGCCCATTATACGTCATTGCCAATGTTCTTATACATAAACGAATAAAAATGGCGTGTTAGATTATAACCAGAATGATTACCTAGCACAAATCGCGTCATATTCTTTCGAAACTTGTTTGATGTCTTCTAGGTATTTAATATTATTAGCTTTAGCTATCCAGCCAAGTAGAAAATTGCAAGTTGGCATATAGATCCTTTCCATTATTGCGATTCTATTTTTATAATAATACTTGTATATAAAGTAAAATTACGACGATATACTCATGTAAATATCTACGCACACTAAATATTAGTGAACTTTTCGCGTTTCCCCTACAGTATCAGAGACACGACGACTGACTAAAAGATAGTCGTTTACAGGCAGGGATGGAAATGATAAAAGTTTGTCACAAAATCAATGTATCTGTAGACACATCTTGTTTTATGCCTGGCTACTTTCCTCTGCTTTTCTCTCCTTGTTTTCCCTACAATGATGGCACCACTGAGGCTGCTGGTCTAGTGGTCGTGTTAGACGTGTAACGTTGCGAAATCATGCACAAAACATATACACACACTCTTATTTAGTATACATGACATCAACACTACCACGCACATACACATTACCACTTTCTCTACATAAATCTATAAATCTTCTCTCAGTGTGTGCAATTTTGATGGTGTCTTGTATTAACCTTGTCTGTTGTGTCATGCATATATACATATCTAAATATTCCGGCAACCGCCGAAAAAGGAAACTCGCATCTCCTTTTCTTCGCTCACTCTATTTTCCTTTTTCGTCTCTCCACAATTTTGAAATAACTGAAAGTGGATTTTGAAGCAAACATTAAAGTTGTTTGATAATGGTTATTTTCGTTGCTCTCTTTCTTCTTTTTGGAGGGGAAAACTTACCGAAACATTGTAGCATTCTCATCATGCATGCTTAAAATGATATTGTGTTTTGTGTCCTAGGACGGGCACAAGGCAGGATCATATGCATTGGCTATAGATCTGTAGATATAAATATTATGTGCTTCTTTGCTCATATTTTCTGTTGATAGCATGTAGTCTACACCCTTATGAAATCCTAAGTATGTAGCCCTTCCGTAGCATTTCAAATGTTTTGGTGTAGTACCAGAGAAAGCCCACATTTTTCTGCGGTCCTAGTTAGTACAGTGGTGATGTCTATGTGTGGTCTCGTCTTTTTGAGATCCATTTCACGCGGTAAAGGAGCTGTGTAGCTTGTCATGATTTATTGCGAGTATCTATAACACATTTATTCTTGATGCATCGAGCCTTCTTGCCTTTCTCCTCTTTATCGTTTCCCTCTTTCCCCCTCTTTAGCGCGCGCTCTCTCTCTCTTTCTCCATGTTTCACTGTGTCTACGCCATTGGCCACGGAGTCGGTGGTGATGGTGCTCCGGTGATTCTTCCATTTCTTGTTTTCTATCATGTTTCAAACGAAATTCGGATAGTTTTTGCAACTGTTTAGTAAACATTGCTGTTAGTGCATCTGCTGAGTTATGAATCTGCACTGTCTGTAGACCTTGTTCCTCAAGAGGATAAAACGAAAAAGGATGAAAATACGTGTATTATCGTCGTCATCATCATCATCATCATCCAAGTAGTGGTTGTATGATCGCATTTTTCATGCAAATATGTACCCATGCACGGGAAATGTATTAATGCAAAAAAAGAGAATGAACACATGGGAAAGGTGTTTGGCAAGCTTGTATCTATATTTATTCTATTGAAAAGGGGAAATACCAGCATCGTCGTCATTATCATCATCATCAATATCGCCAAAATATGTATGAGGGGAATATGAAGATACATAGACTTTTTGCTGACAGCCATGAAATACGTTTTCGCTGTACAGTGGATTTTTTATTACAAACGCAGCAACCAAAAAAAAGTTGAATTCATGTTCGCATACATACATCATACGTAGGTATACTAAGTTGTTTCGAGTTAAAAAGTTAAGAATGGAATAATAGCGCCGTGGAATGGGGTGAAATGCTATCCTATACAGTACAGGTCCCCCAACATTTTGGCATTCAAGAAATGCCAGTGAACATATCTCCCTTTGTGTTTTTTCTTTCAGAGTTTTTTTACTTTAACGATAGTTGTGTTATCCTCACCAGTCAACGACATGAATGATACGAGTGACAATGAGACCTTTGGGAATGATCGAAATTGCGCCTGGCACCTGGTTTAAAAACCTGAAGACTTCCTCTCCCTTCCTTTGTGTACTAAAAAACTACATAATGGGGGTATATAATGTGTACCCATAAACACCATTTTCTTGTACGTTCATTCACATAACAGCTGGGGGCATATATCTTCTAGATTTTTTCAATCGATACTCGATTTTAAGAATTTTTAAGGGGAATGTGGGTTCGAGAAGAAAAAGTGTAGGAACACAATGGCTTTACAACTTGCCATTATTTCTTGCCTGCATCACGAGACTTTCACTAATATCGTCGTTTTTCAATAATGTCTTGTTTTTTTCTATTCTTGGGAGAAAAGGAGTCCTTTGATCGTTATTTGCTTCAATTGCTTTTGCGGAGTAGTTGTTTTTTGTCAATTTTTTTCTTGCTACAACAGCAGTAAGAAAAACACCTTTCTACATTATATAACGTATGGCTTGGTATAAGAGTACAGTAGTGGTGGTGAGTGAAGACAAACTATATGGGATACTTGCGTGCATTTATTTTGCATTGTTTACATACCAAGCGACAACTTTCTCGTGTTGTGCTTTATCTGCTTTTTGTATACGCATATTAATGGACCAGACAGCAGACAGTGTTCTACCAGCAAGTACGGTTGTAACAGGAAAGGTGTATAATTTTTCCGTAAAACTTTTTTGCTGTCCACCGCCCAGCGATAAAAAGATTGCTGCTCCTTTTGTCTTTTGTTAGCATTTCTGTTTTTGGTTCCAACGAGAACCACTTGAAAAGTTACATCGAAAAAATAAAGATTTATTTACAGATAAAGGAATCCATAAATGTACCGATGTACTTGTCAGAGGATCTGCTGGTGAGTACACACATGCACACTTATAATGCACGTAAATATCTGTATATTACACGACATTCTTTTTTACCTTCCTGTCGGCCAAAGAAATTAAGACTGTGTGAAAGCACTTGGAAGGAATAGTTTCTTGCAGTAACGACGACGACACACCATGTGGTTGATGTTGCGTATTTTTGTGTTCCCCCCTCTGCTAGTACTACTACTAGAGCAGGTATTCCACTTCTTCATTCCACATTGCTTTTCCCTCCGTATTTTTATGGCACTGGCATTGAGTGTTCTTTGCTGGTTTGGCGAGTGGCTCACACAAGTATGCCAGCAAGCGGTCGTCCTTGCAAAAGACAGGGGATTCACTCAAGTAAAAAAAGATTTGATTTAGGATTTTGTTACTACATTGCTACACGCTTTGGTAGGTAAAACTCGAGATCTTTATGCTGTTTTCCTATTTCTCGAAAAATGTTGTGCATGGTGGAGTAATCGAGAAAAAGAAAAGAAATTGAAGTGTGATAGTATTTGGCTGGATTTCACTTTTTTCTCTCTCTTGTCTGCTGCTGTATGCTTATACATGGCAATGGCAAAGTACACCTTTCAACACACCATATCACAAATAATAATTCCACAACCGCTGCTGCATAGCAGTGTTCCTCTTCGACTTGCTTATAGATTTTGATAATAGTTTTGGGAGGGAGGTGGTGGTGGTGGTAGAGGTGGTTGGTGGTAGCACAATGGAGAATGAAAATAGAAATGCGGAAAGTGAAAAATCGCAAGAAAAAACTGGAGGGCTAAGCCAAAATAAGCGCACCTGCTGCTTGTGTTAAATTTCTCATGGAAAAGTAAAGCTTTGTGTCTTCTTTTATGGCATAAATTGTGTCACACTTTCCCTTCCACCTAAGAATACCCCTTTCCTAGATGAATGTTTTTTCACAAGATTACTCTGTTAGCACACAAAACCATAAGATATGAAGGTGGCTTGGGTGTTTGTGGATTGGGACATTCAAGTCGTGCTATGGCGCATCCAGTTAGGTTCTGTTTGAGTTCTGCGAAAAAGAGTAAAAGTAGAATGGATGTACGCGTGTGGTTGAAAGATAGTAGCTGGTCTTTTTGTAAAAAGTGGGACATAGGATGTGCGAAAACTTTACTAAGAATGACAATCCTTTTTGGAAGGAAAAAAGCTAGAGAGTTGATGGATTTTACCCTGATGGGGCTATTCTATTTACCCATTCTAGTGAATTCAACTCCAGATTGATCAGCCATCATAATATTATTATTTTTTATTTTCCGTCGTTCTCGTCAGTTGACGTCTACTTTTTATATCTACTCGTAACACGACGTTGTTTTTGTAACGTATGCATTGAATACATATTTAGTGCATGGGCTTGTGGTACAAAAAGTGTTAACTACGTCACTGCACTGTGGATATTGAATAGGTTCTCCTAACGTTTGACGTTAATTCATTGCTTATTTTAAGCCCATCACGTACTACATCCTTTATATGCAATTTTTCGTCTTGATGGTAAATCACGTCAAAAATGCGGGGAAAGTATTTTTCAGTCTGTTTTTGCACTGTAGACGAGCGGTTTTCTTCACTAAATATTTCCAAAAAGGAAAAAGTAACGAAAAAGGGAATGTGGTAATGGCATAGTTTTTACACTTTGTAAAGTTGCGCTGCCACCGTATATGACATTCACGCGCACGTGAGTGGGAGGAATTTTTGTTGTTATACCTTTGCTTCCCTGCACTTACAGAGATTGTTGTGGTTTGAAGCTTGTCTGGGTGCTGCTAAGGAAAAAAAGTGGGGTACGACCTTTGCATTGGTGTTCCGAAAACCGTGTAAAAGATATAAGCGTTAGTGATTTTTGATTTAGAGAGAATTATATAGATCAATGGTGAATGTAGGCACTTATTTACACAAGTAATACCATGCCACAGTCGACCTTGTTATAACTTCAGTTCAGTCAACTGCGATTTTCGTTTGAATTGAGTCAAGCAACATCAGTAATAAAGTAAATTTCTCCAGCTTGTCTGTTTTGTTGTTGTACAAATGATAACAGATTTTACCTGCCCAAAAGGAATGCGAACTATTGTTAAGGTTGATATTGTATTGACTTATAATTCCCCGTTTGGAATTCAATCCAATTTACCTGATTAATTCGCAAGTAATATTTTTTTAGAAAGCTTAAGATTACCTCCAATAATAAAAGCACATACCACGGATGCCACGGAATGGAATACAAGTAAACAGAGAGCTAATAATGAAACATTTTATCAAAGTGTCGTTTATATTCCCAACAAGGCCTTTTCATTTGCAATCTGAGATACGTGAACCATGTTTTCTTTTAGTCTAGCCCGGTTGAAAAGTTGCATTACAAGACTACGCATACACACAATACAATACATTTTCCAGCACAAACCGGCGACAAAATTAACAAAGCTATACGTTTTGCGTCATAAGCTTGTCAATCATTTAGGCTTTTGTTAAGGTACGGTATCAATATTACCACCATTACATAATGTACACGTGTGTTACAATCAAATACACATAGGGACACAAGTTGGTTGAATATTATTGATGCAATGGTAAAATTACGTGTATGATTAACAGGCGCTATTTATTTATTATAAGAGTTATTGTATGCTTTTGTCAACCACATTACATATGCTGACTAATGTCTGCTGAAACTCTACGGTGTCGACAGCGGTAATGCGATGGAAAATTATACAAGGCGCCATGCTGGTTCCTCGGCAATCCAATCTAATTATCGTGTATTTACAGTTATATGAAATTGCACGCGTGCTAAATTTTGTTGTTCTTATTGTGAAAATGTTATAAAGTTACTACCACAAGTAAACATTATGGTGAACCAAATTATACTTGTTATTAATTATGCAGTTCATTTTGATAGAAAGTATTACAGACAAACAAACAAACCATTATAACGCTATAAGCAAGTTTTACGGTCAAGTACTACAACGGTAATACACCAGATACATAATGTTGATGGCAATTAAATAACGAAAATGTTAGGCCATAAAATACTGATTAATTGTGTCGAAATTTTAGAGTTAAACATAATTTTACTTTTAACACCGATTGGTCGACAGTCCATACACCCGTCAACTGATGCAGATCCGATTGGGCATTTTATATTAGTCTATCGTTAGATATCTAGGAGGAATGTATATGTAAAATCCAATTATTTTGCCCGAGATTTAGACTAACGGCATGCCGGCCGAACGGACATCGGGGTACATGGAAAAATTTCGTAACGTACAATTTGTTTTGGCAAAAATACTGTTCCAAATTGGAACAGTATTTACCGCAATTGCATGTATCTTGCTGAAAAAAATCGTGTAGCAGTCTACTGAAGTAAATCCGACCGGTTTTTGACATATTGTCATGAAATGATGTAAATTAAAAACATTGTTCCTCCACATGGTTATGGTTAGCCATGTTACGTTTGATGAAGCTGTTACATTGTTGTATTACAAGCATGAATGATGGTGTCTGGCTGTAATACTGCTTCTCTGAAATATCTGCTGTTACACCCCCGGGGCAGTAGTTGTTACTTAACTATGATTATTAAGACGATTCCTTTCTTTTATCAAGTTCCTGTTCCGGTAAAGAACAAACTACTTTCATTGTTACCTTTGTTCCGTGGTGGTAGGGCGTGGGTTCTCATCGACGGGAAACTCTCGCGGGATATATTACTCTGGATTTATGACGGTTTTCACACACATTACTATTTACAGTTTTTACCAAGTTCTGCAGAGAATGTCTGACTACTTGCCACAACTGTCATTATTATTTGGCAGGCCACGAAGTATTTTTGCATTTCGGTTTAAATGAAATTAGGACATTTACACAATTCCCGACAATCGCACACAATAACGTCACCACATAATATACGAAACGTGCATTTTTATTTTTATTCCCTTTCAGGCCCTTTCACCACGTAATATGTGGAAAAACCAAATTGTATGAATACGTGTGGGTTCTATACAACAACAGCGGATGGAGGTAGTATGTGTGGTTTCACTAACTTTTCCTGACTATAGCACTTGCCCACCCACTCTCCAATACATCAGTAGTCAAACAGACAAGAGGAAGGAGACATGGCGTGATAGTTACGTGATCGTTATTCCTTGCCGAGATTATTAGAGCAAATTGAATTGAAGCGTTATTACACCGATCACGTGCTGGGCCGTCGATTATTTCCTCTCGTTTCTCAACAAAATAGAATCGTGTTCTACAATACATATATACACACATAATAATATAATATGTCCATACGTCTTAGCGATGTTTACACTTGGTGCTTCTCTAAACCATTATTATAAGGATCCTATACACAGGGTAACGTGAGATTGAGCCAATAGATTGCACGGTACCAGTTGTAATCATACAACACACCCAAACCAAAATTTTGTCCTTCTTGACAGAATGGATAAAGATAAATATAAAATGTGTAGATAAATGTATATCTACAAGAGAGAAGAATGCGTGTGGTCGCCAAAACAAATATAGAAAGGATATTTTGTTTACATAGAGAAAGTTGAGGGATGGAGCAGCGTACTGAATTCTTAGTTCACGAGACTCGTTTGCCAACTTCTGCAATCGATAAACCCAAACCCACAATCCAAAATGATGTGTCAGTGTACATAATGGCGTGCATATTTCGGCAACAGAGTATTGTCTGTCTCGTTTCCTAAAAAAATTACGTCAGGGTATGGTGCACGGGAAAGTCGGGGGAAAGTCACGCAGAAAATTTTTGTATTGACTGAAAATAACTCACGGTAAGGAAACTTAACACAACAAAAGAATTTAATGGAATCTAAAAGTTTTGAGACGTTCATTTTTTACGTTTTATTGTATGTAGTAAGGTATATAGCAAAGGATATGGCTAGTTCTCGCAGATAAAATGAGCTTAATTTGCTTTTCGGAATAGGAATACCTAATCTTTCATCAATTTAGAAAAATTCCTGGAAATTATGTTGAGAGAAGACAAAATGTACGGGGATGTATGTCACTTTACCTAACTTAACTTAAACAGAGACAAAGCAAATAAGGAAAAGTAAACTAATGCTACATACCTATGATGCCGCTCCCATGCTACTATAATCTGTAACGAAAGTTTTCCTAGTATACATTTCGTTTCATGCTCGTTTATTATCAGTCAATACATGGAGTGCGATGAGTTAAACCGTGTAGCATGTTTAATGTGATTCATCTTCTCTAGTAACTCTCACGCTTTTTATCCGTTGTCGCTGTTCTGTGCTCATTAATCTTCTCATAGTGTAGCTACTTTTATTGACATGTGGTGTGTGAGTCAGCGTAAAAATACTTACTCATATGCAAATGAGTATAAAATGTACCAATTTAGCAGCACAGAAGCTGGAATAAATAAGAAAAACTAAAATGTAGAAAATTAGCAATAGAATAGGAAACAGAACAGGAACAGTATAAAGAATGAAATGCAGTTGTGGTTTTGCTTTTGGATGGTTACGTCTATCGATGAAGTATATAGTTCAGATTGTTTTTTGAAGTTGTTTTTCGATTTGCGGTTCTTGCGGGGAAAAGTAGGCAATACAAATGTTTCAAATTGCTTAGTCGAGTTTTAATCCAAATTTTTTTTAACTCACCTAAGGGCTATAGCCCCTTGTTATGAATTTGTCTGGTTTTGCTAGCTTAACAGCTTAGCGTTCATAACAGCATGGCCGTATTTAATTGTACAGCTTTTGGATTTGGAGCACTTCCAGGGGGAGAGCTGCGCATTACCTTTTCCCCGGTCCTTCATTGTCATCTACACTAGTGTTTATTTATGTACCAAACACGTACTTGTGAAAGTTGGTCAGTATCTCTCAGCGCTCGTATTTATAACAGCAGGTGTTCTGGTATTAGTCGTAATATAATTTGTTTGTCTACGAATTTTGAGCTGAGTGCTGATTACATTCAAGTGATTTGACTCCAGATACTATTTAAATTCCCCACAGACAAGTAAATCTATTGTATAAAAGCATAGAAAAGAGTACCGTACATTGGAGGATCAACTTATGATGTCTGAGCATAGTACACTATATGCAATGTTTTACTTGTTGATTTTTTTTAATCATGACATTTTTCTAACCAACATTTTTTGATAATTTGCAGGTAACGGACTTAATCCTTATAAAATCATTAAAGTAACACGATATCCCGACATGTCTTCCGTTTTCTGTACGTAAGTAGCATAAGATTTCTCAGAAAAATGACAAGGTTGATATTCCACAAAATGCTGTCGCGCATTTACTTCTCTCGTGTGATTATGTAAGGGTAAGATCTACATGCCATCATTTGATTTTATTTAGGTCATGAATATGTTGTGCATCAATTCTTAAACGATAAACTGACCGGAAACAAAGTGCCAAACATTGCAGCATTATCTGGAACCTAATGTAAAAGTTTGTAAAACAATTTATGTTTTAAATTGGAAGAATTTAGAGGATTTCGTTGTTTTAAATATTTTGTCTATCATGCCTTTCAGCAGATTAACATTAAGCTTTTATAAGTGAACGTTAAAAACAGATAGTAAAAAACGTGTCAGAGTAAACAGAACACGAAGTGTTACAACATTTAGACTCAGACCACTACACCACGATCGTCGCTAGACGAACTTGTCAATGCACACGTAAGAGTTTTGGTAGGCCCAACTGTGTGCTGACTTTAACTCAATTTCGGTACACCGTGAATTTTATGCAAGCCGGTGATGTACGCCAGAGACGTTGGTAAATTTCTCATTGTTCTTGGAAAAGCCTGTAATTTCCACAATTTAGTCACTCTCTTTTCTGCATTTCTGCATTTTCAACAGAAGTTCCCATATATAAAAGTCGTTTTCCATTTCGTAATATGCTATATTGTACATTCTGTAAGGCTGAAAGATTTCATAGACTCGATAAGCCTTTTTCATTCTTATACTAATGCCTTAAACTTGCTCCCAACAGCGGACTGAGTGAAGTCTAGCTTTTTTTAGTAAATACACACACACATACGA
>JAHZNB010007281.1:0-16609 GCA_027744295.1 Callyntrura guangdongensis | reverse complement strand
AAATCAGAGCGTCAAAAGGAAAAATCCAAGGAATTCTGGCGTGGTCGCAATGTTAGCGCCCGCCTCGGACTTTCTGTCTTACATTTAGACAAAAGTGCGTTGCAGAAGAGAGCAGAGCTGAACGCCAGAAAATTCTACGTGTCAGCAAACCACCCAAATGAATGGGATATCCCCTCGTGGACTTTGTCGGAAGAACACCGAAAAACTATGCGTATAAAAGAGAAATCATTTTGGTTTATAGATAATTATAATTCGTTTGAGCTAATGAAAGATCATTTACATTAGCAGGAGATGTTAGAAGCGAATGATGATGACAGTCAATATTTGGGTTCAGATGAAGACTATGTAACCGTTAACAATGATGATGATGACGTCAGTAAGAAAACGTATGATGTGGATGGATCACCACCATACGAATATGACTATGATTACCAACCTGGAGCGTTTTATAATACTAATCAACAATCGACACATCAAGTCTATGGACATCAACGAAGTCGACGACAACGGGACATTACATCAGATCCTATAGCTCAACTAGCATCTGCTGTTTCGAAACTTGGAGAAGGATCAAGTGGAAGCGGAAGAGACAAGTGGTTACCAGAGTTCGCCGGGGATCCAGCACAGTGGTGTTTATTCAAGGCAGCGTTTGACCGTACTTCTGTAAAGTATAGAATCGATAATGGCGAAAACTTAGCTCGTTTGCAGGGAGCATTGAAGGGTGACGCCAAAGGAGCAGTTTTACATCTCATGGCCAACGTAGGAAACGTCAAACGGATTATGGAGACTCTGGAGCGTCGGTTTGGAAGACCAGAACTTGTATTGGATCATCTTGTGGAAATTGCGAAAAGTACGAAGTCACCTGATCTTGGGAAGCCCAGTACTCTTGTGGAGTTCGGAACAGTTGTCGAGGCATTGGTAACCAACGTATGCGCATTTAATGAGCAAGACTACATGTGCAATAAGCAGTTGGTGACGGAATTGGTTCGGAAATTACCAATTTCTCTTCAGGATAAATGGTACAGTTGGTTACTGGAAGATAACAGAAGGAAAAGCAACCTGTTATACTTTTCTCAATGGCTGGATCGAGAGGTTAAAGTTGCTGAGCTACGACTTGCTCCTGAAGTCAAGTTTGACCAATCTAAGGAGACAAGGGAAAGACGACGTAAAGGATCCCTAAATGTAGCAGTTGAGGAAGCCGAAAGATCACCTTGCGCGATATGTGGGAAAAGTAATCACGGCACAGCTAAATGTTTCCGATTCAAGAAGATGGCAATTGATCAAAGATGGGACGCCATAAAAAGTAAGAAGTTATGCTTTATTTGTCTTGGCGATGGTCACTTGGCAAAAAAGTGCACAGCAATTAAAGACTGTGGAATTGATGGCTGTACGTACAAGCATCACGTATTACTGCATTGTAAGTACAATTTTACAAACAAGCCAGCTGAAACGGATCCGAAGGAGGACGGGAAAGCTGAACGTGATGTAAACGATGGAAGTCTGAATGCCATTGGAGTAAGTCAATGTGAATTGGATTCTGGATCACTAGCCATATTACCAATTGAAATAAGCAGTCAGTCAGGAAAGAAGACTGTATTTGCTTTTCTGGACATGGGAGCGACTACTTCTATGATTGAACACACATTAGCATCCGAAATGAAGTTAAATGGGGAGGCATCACCATTTACATTTACGGTATTTGGCAACCAGAAGAATGTCGAGAAAGACTCGAAAATCGTGAACTTTGGAGTGGCTGACGTCAGCAACCAGGACAAGAAATATAATATGAAAAATGTACGTACTGTCAAGCGAATCACTATTCCAAAGATGAGCCTTGATGTCGAGTCACTGAAGGAAAATCATGCCTATCTTCGGAAGTTGAAATTAAAATCATTTAGAGATGCTGAACCTAAAAAATTAATTGGTTATGATCATTTTAAACTTTTTGCTCCTCGTTATATGCTGGAGGACCCATTAAATGAAGACTCGCCGTTAGGATGCAAAAGTAAATTGGGATGGTATGTATGTCAGTCAAAACTTGGAAAGCGATCATGTATTTTTCTGGCACAGGCAGTAGCTGAGGGTGAACGTTTGGACAAAACAATACAGGATTTCTTCTCGATCGAAAATTTTGGAGTGAAGACTAATTTACATTCAAGTAGGTGAAAAGAGGATGTAAAGGCCCTTAAAATGCTGGAAGATTACACTATAAAGCGAACGAATCGTTGGGAAACCGCTCTATTGTGGAAAAATGAAGATGAAGGATTGACCGAAAGTAAGTCAACAGCAATGCAATTCCTAACTCTAATGGAGAGAAAAATGGACAACGACTCTACATTCGCTGAACTATGTACCTCAAAGTTCGAAGAGTACATCGGGAAGGGTTACCTGCGAAAGAAGATAGGGACTAACGATGAAAGTCGCCGTTACTACTTACCATGGTTTTTTCAATTTCACCCGAGTAAGAAGCCAAGACTAGTGTTTCATGCTGCAGCGAAAACCAACGGTAAATCCTTTAATGATTATCTAATGACTGGACCAGATTTACTGCAGCCGTTACCGGTCGTGTTGTTGAAATTTCGAAGTCACCTAATTGCTCTTACCGCGGACATTAAGGAAATGTTCCATCAGGTAGCATTACGAGAATGTGACATCAAGAGTCAAACTGTGCTGTTTCGAGAAATGAACAGGAACGTGGAGCCGACCGAGTACGAGATTACAAGATTATTTTTTGGAAGCACGTCATCACCGAGTTTTGCAATTTTTGCCAAGGATCGTAATGCTGAGCAGTATGAGATGCAGTATCCTGAAGCAGTGAACGCTATTGAAACAGAATTTTTTATGGATGACTTTTTATGGGGCAGAGATACAGCAGAGGAAGCAATTTCATTGATGGAACAAGTGACAAAAATACACGAAGCCGGAGGATTTCCTATAGTCAAGTGGAACAGCAACAGCAAGGAGGTATTGTCGAAAATACCAAGTGACATTCGAAGTTCAAACGAAAAGAATTTCAACGAGAAGCACGAAACTGTTCCAGAGAAGGCGCTTGGACTATATTGGGATGCTGAGAAAGATGAATTTAGTTTTAAAGTAAATTTTCATCGCGTGAAAAAGAAGATTGTGGACGGAGACAAGATTCCCACGAAGAGGGAGGTGACAAGCTTAGTCATGTCTATTTTTGACCCTTTAGGCTTTCTTGCTCCAATCAAAATAAAAGGATTGATGCTACTCCAAGAAGTATGGTGGCAAAGATTGGATTGGGATAAGGAGATTCCATATGAAATATTTGTAGACTGGAAGGAGTGGTTGCTGGAGCTTCATCAGATTGAAGACATCCGTGTTCCCCGATCCCTTTGTGATATGAGCAGACATTCAACTACATTCTTTTGTTGATGGCAGCGAAAAGGGGTACAGTTGCTGCTCATATTTCCGTATTGACACTGGCGAAGAAATCACGTTAAAGTTTGTGATGGGGAAAGCAAGAGTATCTCCATTGAAAGGACTATATATTCCTCGCATGGAATTACAGGCAGCTTTACTAGGAAGTCAATTAGCAAATACCATAGCGGAAGCCCATAAGGATCAGTTCAAGATCAACAAAAAGGTTTTTTGGTCCGATTCTCGAACAGTGCTTTGCTGGATACGTTCGAAAACAGGAAGATTCTCACAGTTTGTGTCCAACAGACTTAGTGATATTTTAGAAATCACCAGGGTGGGGGAATGGCGCTGGGTACCATCTGGTGACAATGTTGCAGACGACGCGACCCGTTTTGTAAGAAAATTAAAGTTCACATCAGAGTAAAGATGGTTGCAGTGTTCTTCATTTTTGCGCCAAGCAGAAGATCAATGGCCACCGGAGGTGGATATTACAGCAATAAAGGAAGATCTCGAACTGAAGGACAAGGTACTTACAGCAATTGATGATTCCCTCGGGGATGTCAACGGAGTCGGCCCGTCTATTGACGAAGGGTGCAGGCTGTTGGCAGGCGAGGATGAAGATTATCTTCCTAACATTGGAAACTTCTCATCGTGGCACCGATTATTACGTGCTACTGCTGCTAGGTACTGGATAGCGAGAAAACTTTTGAAAAGGGGACCTGAATACATTACCAAAGAAGATATGAGAAAGGCTGAAATTTTATGGTTAAGGCGATCTCAGAAGCACTCATTTCCTGACGAATTGAAGTGCTTAACCAGTGGCAAGGGGATTCCCAGTAATAGTCGTCTTTTGACTTTTAATCCTGGCTTGAACAAGAATGGTGTTATCATTATGATGGGAAGACTCGAAAATGCTGCTGTAAGTGACAAGGTCAAGTTTCCACCTATTTTGGATCCGGATGAACCTTACACAAAGTTAATGGTGAATTGGTTTCTCCGCGTAAGTCAGCATTATGGACAGGAAAGAATCATTAATGAACTGCGTAAACATGCCTGGATACTTCGTTGCCGAATTGCTGTACGTAAGTGTAAGGCTGAATGCATGATATGCAAGAAGAAGTCGATTTCTCCAGTTCCACCGTTGATGGGTCAACTTCCTGAAGGAAGAGTAAAACCGGGGAATTATCCGTTCTATCATACCGGGATAGACTATTTTGGCCCGCTACTTGTTAAAAGAGGAAGAGGCACGGAGAAGCGTTGGGGAGTTCTTTTTTCTTGTCTTGGAACTCGAGCTGTGCATTTAGAATTTGCGGAATCACTGGACACGTCGGATTTTGTGAACGCATTGGTACGCTTTATGAACCTCAGAGGCACTCCTGGACATATTTGGTTGAATGGAATGCAGATGAACTGCGCAGAAACTTGGGTGTTTTCGGCATCGAGTGGCATTTCATCCCGCCATCATCACCTCATATGGGAGGGAGTTTGGAGAGATTGGTCGGAATGACGAAGAAAATTTTATATCAACTGCTTAAGGAGAAGGAGCCCAAAGAAGGAGTTCTACGCACACTGTTTACAGAAGTTACCTAAATTTTAAATAGTAGGCCAATTACCAGGGCATCGCCTGACCCAGATGATCTGCAGTGTTTAACTCCGAACGACCTTCTCAACATAAAGTGTGTCACCAGATCTGCTGTTCCAGGAATGTTTGTAAGCGGGGATGAATACCGTAAGTCTTGGAGGCTAGTTCAGAAACTATCGTGTGACTTTTGGAAGCGCTGGTCATCCGAGTATCTACCGTGGCTGGCAAAGAGAGAGAAATGGTTCCGGAAGGTGAAGCCGTTGGAAGTTGATGACGTGGTGCTAGTATTGGAGGACAACGTGCCAAGGAATTCATGGAAGATGGGAAGGATAGTCAAGATCTTTCAAGCTAAGGATGGACAAGTTCGTTTTGTGGAAGTCCTTATTGCACGAGTTGACGCCAAGGACCCGAAGAAAGTTGTCAACTTTTCCACATTACGACGACCAGTGGTCAAAATATGTCCCCTCAGCCCATAGTTTGGAAACGTTCCGTTTCGGGAGGGAGAAATGTGGCTGAGTGGAATCGACGATGTTGTGTGAATGTATTTTTTCAAATGAAATGTGAATATGTATGTGTGACTTGTATTTATTTTTGTATTGTGAAATGACGAACGCGTAGTTATATTTACATAATAAGCGCTAGTCTTAAGTTAAATTTTGTAATAGCTAGTTTTCGTTCTGGTCGAGTCTTGTTGACTCGATCGTGTGTATGAATGGGAGTTAGTAAGAAGAAAGAATTATTCGGGTTGTGGCTGAGCTCAGAGTAGAAGTGTATTTTTTGCTCGGTCCTATTACCGTACTTATTAGCTAAGGTGGTGACTGATATTATGGTGTGTCCTGATTAATTTGAAAATAGTTGAATAAAATTCTGATTAGTTAGTGGGGATGATTTCCTGTCTCTAACTATTGAAAACATTTAATTTTTCGACGCCAACTAATTTCGGCATCCAGTTTTAGGGTACCATCACTACTGCGGGCATTTGCGTCTTTTGGATCCTGGTGAGGCAACGGCAGACATAATTCTACGACCTCATCGCCCCAGTCCATGACACACATATTACGCCACAAATATCTGTATGAGTTGTGGCGAACACGCTTAACGTACACATATTTTCATAGGTTTGGTTATTTAAACACAATAAGCCTTTATACTACTCTAAATCGATTTACATACAATACGGCTTTCGCCGACATCAGCAAATTCAAAATAAAGTTCGAAAAATCTGAAGTTATTTAGTAAATTCGGAGTAGAAATTTAGGTTTTGATCTACCAATTTCTTCGTTTACTACTCCATTTGTATAAATTGGCACTTTTATGCTGAATTTTCATTTCTAAAAACCAGTATTTATGATTGTGTTTCTAAAGTTCCTTCGGTGTATAAAAACTTTCTAGTTGGCATAGTGCCCCCAAAATGTAATTATTGATTTATGATTTTTTAGAAGTGCGTCCGTTCAGTTTCTTTGTTAGTTCGCAGTTATACATTTGATTGGTGTTTAGGAGTGTGTGGCTAAGTACGACAATTAGTGATTTAGCGATTAGTGTACTTGGCTAGTTTACGAACTTGACAGTACAAGCAACAAAATAATAGTATGTTATTAATTGACAAATTTAAGTAGTTTGAAGTAGTTGTTAATATTTATGTCAACTCTACAAAATCTATCTGAAGTTCTTAACCTCAATACGGTGAGTAATTAATGTGAAAAATGAATTATGAGCATCAGACTTATAAAAGAATTACTGTTGTTTGTTGTTAAACTCATACCCTGTCGTAAATATATGCTCTTACTTCACCGTCAGCGAACATTTCTGAGCCGAGTCTTTACTCGTTCGTGATTTCTAGGATTGTGCCTACTCTAATGTAAATAAATATATTAAGGAGCATTTTACTTGCAAAATTGAGTTTTTTGAATATATGATCAATTTAGTCAGGGGACAGTTATATCTTTTTAAATAATTATTTATCATCCAAATATTTCGCGGAATTTTGTTGGATAAAGGGGTGTAGATATTAGGTCCGAATTTTAGCGTAATTTAGTGTCGCAGTTACCGAGGTTTATGGTAAAAACGAAACTGGTGCTTTATGCTTAAAAATTTTCAAAGGATATTTGTTTAGAATTTTGCAAGGAATTTTTCTGAAATAGGTAAAAAAATATTTTACAAAAATACCTAAAAATTATTTCCAAACAACAATTTTATTTTATTTATGATTTAACATATAATACACGCACAAAGGCCTCGTTAATTTGGCGCTTTGTTCCAATCTTCGAACTTGAATAAGCTGTGATCCATATGTATAGACTGTCTATAACGACAATTTGAAACGTCGTTTCCCTTCAAATCTTGTAGCGCGGACAAGATAGAGGCGACGGACGAGCGGGTGGAAGGACCAGACACGACGACCATCTTTATAAAGTATCTTTATGATCCTTAATAATTAGCGACAAAAAAAGGCAGAAGGTGTAAGGACAAAGTAACTAACCAAGTCGCTTAAGGACTAGAAATGAATAAATTAATGAAAAAGTTTGGAAACACATTTGCACGGTCAATGTGTGCGAAATTTGCCTTCGTTTTATTTTTTTTGCCACAAATTGGAACAAATGGTCACAGATTTGAACTAAAAAGTTACAACCACGTGCATGAAGATGAAATTGACTTGACATATCCTCAATTTGAACTAATTAAAGCCGCTAAATTGTTCTACTCCAAGAAGGATACACATTTTGACGCTAATTTGTTGAATGTATATCTGGCCCCCTTTTTTAACCAAAACTGTCTTGTTTCCTACAATAACTTCCTTCACATCAATGTACCTCCCAACAAACACCCGGTGTTGCTACGTCATGCGGTTCCTGGCGTCCTCAGAAAATATATTCCAAAATTTAGTGAAACTGAAACAGCATTACTATGGGTCTCAGCAGAGTTTGTTGCCTTTACAAAAAACGAAACTAAAGAAACATATCCCTGTCTAACGTCAAGATACTCCAATACAATCACAATCCAACTTAATCGTAAGACTTATCAGAAGGACTTTTGCTCTCAGTTGGACTACATCCAGTTTTCCTCCGCAACAAAACCTTGGAACTGCTTCGTTCACGTGGACATTTTTCCACCAGAATTTGCCATCAATGAAGCTGCTGACCTGTATTACCCAAACGTATTCAACAAGCTGCCTAATTTATGGTTCAGACCTTCGGTCCAGTCGTTTCATTTACTTGTCACCAATACAAAATTTAATTTACAACATTTTGACTTAGATATTGGCTTGTGGATGAAAAGTAGTGTCTCGGAAAATGGTTATAAACTTACAAACCTTGTGTTGTTTGCATTACTACTAATAACTCTTCAGGCTAGCTTCGATGTCGTAGTAGCTACTGTAGAAGTTAAAATTGTGAAACCCTGCTTGGAATGCAAGGATGGTATTTCTATGATTCCAAGAGTACTGAAAGATTGGAGTTCATCTTCATTCACCACTTTAGCATCAACATCCAGCATGCGATCAAATGAAATCCGTCGTTGGGAAATTTTGACCCTTAATGGCTTACGATTTCAAAGAGGCATTTTGAGAAGCTTATTAAGATGCAAACCAGATGACCGCAAAACGATTCATTCGATTGCTTCATCAACAGCATTTATTACTGATCATGAAGAACGTTTCAGCCGAGCAGTCGCCCGAGAACTCAAGAGCCTAATGGGGAACTATACGATTCATAGCACGGAAGGTAAATACTGTAATTCTGAGGGTGTTGCCTCACTCCAAAATTTTTCTGATCCGTTTGAACTTTACTGGGACATTAACTTGATCCCAAGCACCAAGATAGCTAGTAAAGCAGATATTGTAATACGCAATAAATTATCCCGTCTCCGATTTATCACTTGTGGAGAACGCGGCACGAGTCCATTTCCCATTCAAGAGTTCTTCAACGTTTTCGACGTTTACGTATGGATGTTTCTGGGAATATTCGTTGCCGTTCTATCCGTGGTAATTTGCAGAGATTCCAGGAAAACCACTACCAAAGGATTAATATACCACTTACTATCCATGTTAATGGTGCTTGTGGAGCAGGGTGGGTCTTTTTCTGATAAACTACTTAGGGATTCTCGGATGAGATGGATTGTTAGTGGATTGATGTTGGCGGGAATTGTTGTGAGCAATGCATACAAGAACACAAATGTCTACAATATGGTACAACCCAGGCAACCGATACGATATGAAACTATGAGTGACCTCATTTCAGACAATTACACTGTGTTCACAAGAGCATTCGAACTGAGATTCTTTGATTGGTCGGCATGGCAACCAAACGGGGTTTATGAGTTCAGCATACAACAACACGATATTACAATTTTAAACCCCTATATGTGGGCATACTCTGAAATAAGCCACCTTGAAAGGTCAATTGGATTACAAGAAAATCATATGGGAAAGGGTCTTGTTAATGTCACACGACTTCATCCTAGTACGTTAAATATCATGATATCGTACATGAACGATTTTTTTCTGAACAACGACTACAGTTTTGAAGCGAAAGACAAACAAAACGAGGTGTTTTACCGCAAAGAGGAACTGATGTTTTTTAGCGAAATTGCAGCTTGTAACAAAACTGCGGTCATCCTTCCTGAAATTTTGTGTTATAAGTTTGAACGGGATATAACCAGACAAAATGGGAGCAGTTTTACTACTCACATTGGAAAGGAAGCATACGCAACACAAAAAATTGGTATAGATGTGATCGGGTCTTTGGACCTTCATATCATTAGACGGATACGGGGAATTCAACAAACTGGCATTTTAGATTGGTGGACTACCTATTTGAGTAACGGTGGTGCAAGGGAAATGGCAAAAACAAATGCAGTTTTAACTTCACCCAGTATGACAGGAAATATCTTGATTATTTTTGCTGTTTGGCTGCTTGGTGTCACGCTTGCATTACTGGTTGCCTTATTGGAAATTCTTACAAATAATTGGAAAGCTTTCACTCGTACTTTGACAAGTATATCAATGATTAGGAAAGTAAAGAAGTATGGCGCCGGCTTTTTGACTACTTTATATGAAACGGGTAAATACGTTAGGATGGATATAGTTAATGTTTTATTTCGTATAAAAAATATAAAAAGTTATATTCTCAGAAAGTCAACCCCCGTGCACAGATACAACTGATTCCTTTCTGTCTGTTAGTTTTGTTTCATTTAACAAGTCGCTAATAAATAAATAATATAAATACACTTAACGTAGTCTTCTAATCCAAACCGGGCTTTAAATTGGAAGTACTGCGGATTCGTGCAATCAGGGCTTAGAATCACACTTTTGGGGGAAGTTACCCCGAATGTTGGCCCTGTACTGGAGCAAGGGTAAAATTGAGGCCTATGTGTGGTTTTACCCCTTAACCCCGAGTTTGAATCCGGGCTCAGAAGGAAACTTAAATGCTTCGTTTTTTATTGTACCCGGTTTCTAGAGCTAATACCCATTGGGAAAATAAATATAGTATGGCATATTGTATCGCTTTTTTGGCGTACTTGCCTAATCTATCTATGTGTATATTGCTGAATTTTTTATTAAAAATGTGATAATGTTTACACCACATTAACATGTATCGAAATCGAACTTATTTTGATTTGACTTTCTAAAAATTTACTAAATTTTGTATTTATTAGTAAACTAGCTGTCTCTGGGTATACCAGTGTAGTAATTCAAAATGGTACAAAAGGGTGTTGGAATGGCCAATAACAATTATGTTTGTGAGTCAGAGCGGGCCGCGAGCTTGGTTTGCAAAAAGGAAACAATTGTTAGCCGCCTTCAAATCCCGTTCATTATTAAAAATTATCGTAAATTTCTGAAACACTGCGCCACGCCTTTAATATGCGCATGATAAAACTTGATGATTGCGTTTACTTGTCCTCCTTTTGCGAAACGTTTGTAAAATAGTGGATCCCCTATATCAATCACTGTCTTAAATAATCTGTTTTGTTTCGTGTAAATGAATAACGTAATCCCACTTCTTGTAACACGTGTTTAGACAAAAACTGTACCACTAATGGTGAATGTACGAAATAAATTGAATTCAGATGATCACTATCGTTAATATTTATTTTTACCTTATTTTTTAAAATTTCCACCCGAGCAGACAATCTCCCATACTAAAAACATAACCGTGTGATTTATTGTGTATGATTCGGCTTCATATTTTCAGAAATAATAACTCTAGCTACAATGACTCTTGGGTTCATGTCTCGAGTGTTAACGTCTGACCTTTTTGAGAAATGTTCAAATTTCTTTTTCTTAAACATTATGAGGTTTAACATGTAAAATTAAAATTAAATTGTAGACACGTGATTATGGTAGAATTAAGCTAGTTTTATTATCCAAGTTTTCAAATGCAACAGCAATTCTTCATCAGGGTGAGGTCACAACAACAGTTTGAAGAGATAAAAACAATGTAAAACTCAAGATGAGGTATGGGTGCCATTACAACAAACCTGCACTACTTTCCTGAAATTGTGCACAATAGTACTTCATCGAAAATCGAAAATTAAATCTATTTATTTACTCATTTAAAGATTCCACTGCTGCCAATAACATAATAAATGACTCTAGGACTCTACGTGACTCCTTCTAGTGACACCAATCCCTCCAAATTGCTTTATTACCTCTAAAACTGCCTGAATCCTTCAGCATGCCATTTGTTCTGTCACCACAAAAGCCACCCGCTGGTTGTAGGAAACTACTTCCAGATGGGTGGCATTTAATAAAGCAGAGTATTCGCTGACTATGATCCGTTTTAGAATTAGTTAGACAGAAAACAGTGCTTATCCTCTGCCTAAGTCAGGTAGCTAACTCAGGAAGAAATCAAATACAAAATCCAATGTTAAAATTTAAAACTGATTATGATTACCTATTATGATAAGCTGACGATATACTATTTTTTGATTGTGTACCAGTGTGTGTCAGTGGTTTTGTTTTGTGCAATGATGTGTTGTAGACGTTGCATATATGTATGCATATGGTTATTTCAGGTAGTACGTATGTCGCAACTACAAGGCTCCAGCTAACAAATGAAGACGCTTGCGTGATCACAAGCTACGGCCTTCTAACAATAAATGGCAATACTAGTCCCACTTTGGCATGCTTAATTACGTGATACCACCCAAATTTCAACGTTTACATACTTAGACACTGCACGCGTCGGAGCTAAACATAACAAGTAAGGCAAGGATAGATAAAGTAGTATATATTAACAGTTTTGTCTTAATGAAAGAACTTAGTGGAGTGATGCATAATTTTGATAATAATAGCCTATATGTGAATTAAAACTCGATCCGTATTAAAAGTGGGACCTTTGCCATTTTGGACAGTTACTTTTGTTTCCAAAGTAATCGCAGGGTCATAGGCGAAATTCTTACCAAAATTCTCTCTCTGAGTCATGTGATAAAATTAAGTATTAGTACAGGCCACGAATACGGGTTGTCCACTTGAACCTAAATTCTATATACCAGGTAATGTCAAAATTATGCATCACCAAGTTTGAGCTGTAGTTCAAGGCATATTGAATTGTGACATCGCCATTTGGAAAATACTGGTGTTATTAATAGTTGGGTGATGTTAGAGGATTTACATAAAAAATTCACCTCATTCGTGTTAACTTAATTTCCGAAAACGTGCGTTTTAGCTTTTACCTATGCGCGAATTTTCAGTATGCTAGATTTAAATCAATTAGACCTCTGATCCTGCATATATAGTACCAATACGAGGGCTGTTCGGAAAGACGTGAATCACATTTGATTGCATTTATACCGTACCTAAAGGGGTACATATTATGCCACGCTCTTTATAGGCTGTACAAACAAGAGGTTACATCATTTACACACAATGATATGGAGATGTGGTCTCCAATGATATGCCACTTAAGTTTTGGGATGTACTTGGTGATGAATACCAAGGTTCCAAGTTTTAAAACCATGAAATTACGTTTATTTTTCCACATTATTTTCTTTGAAAATTTTCCAATTTGTTTTACTTTACCACTTTAAGGGTATTTCTTTACATAAAATTGAAAAGTAATGCCTCGACCATTTATGTAAGTAAACTGAGACATCAAAGTTGAAGTGTTGACGTTGACAACTTTGCTCGACATACTTTACCAGAACAATCTGAATTTTATAGCAGTAAATCAATAGAAAGCTAGGCGTCTTCTCTTTCTGAAAACATTGATTTAATTTTTGCGTTGCATGAAATATCGTGAAGATGTAAACGTTATTAAAAGTGATTCACTTTCCCTTATATTCCTCGTGTATTGATTTTTTTTAGCTTTGGTAAGTGTTCCACTACTGACTAGCTTAAACAATAATATTAATATTTAATATTTTGTAGTCACTTGGAAATTACTTATACATGTGAAACACTAGCCATGCCGAATATAAATACACAAAGTCATAATTTATCTTATTGTCGCTGATTCTTTTAATAGTTGTAAACGTTTATCTAAAGTAAATGCATAATAAGCAAGAAAGTTGACAAGTACACAAAACATGCACGAAAAACAACAAAATGACTGCAGAGACTTTAAAAAAGCTGATTTCGGGAAGTAAATTTATTAGTCGTTGATAAGTTTTTTTGTAGTGTACAGTTGTAGTCTGTTTGTTCTGTAGTACGGTTTTTCTACGTTTTGTGCTTTGTATGGGCAATTTACTTGTCATTGAAAAAGGTCATTCTGTTATGTTCTTGGTACGGCCTTTTTGCGTTATTTTTGGTACGGCCTGGATTCCAGTATCCATATTATTCCACCGTAGCTACGGCTCTAGGGGTAGATAGTCCCATTGGCCGGTTGTGGTTTGGGTGAGGATGGTCCAGATCCTCCGTTTGTGTTGTGTACGAGACTCTTTGCATTAGTTTCGTACTACCTTAACTCCTAGGTTGTTAAGGGGCATGGTTGGTACTTTTATTGTAATGTGTACAATTGATGGTTCGGTATTTTTCACGGCTCGAGTTCTTACCGATGTTTTGTTTCTTGTTTCAGTCGATTGATGGTATGATTCGATCTTTGGTTTTCTACGGTTTACCTCCAGAAGGGTTCATGAGGTCCTTAAAAAGGGTTGGTTGTGGTCAAAGGTAATATTTCTACTTGTTGTGATTAGGTTTTGCCAAAACCTGGAACTGAGCCTGCTTCCGTAGTCCTTAAAGTGCTATGATACAATCTGGGACGCAGGAAGGTTTGGACTGAAGGAGATTTTTATTGGAACTGGAAGGAAATTCAGGTATGCCAGCGTTACTGGCTACGCATGATAACAGGTTCAGGGAAATTTTCTTACAATACATCTTTTATTTATGGTCTTGAGAAATTTACTGAGGGCTCAGGAAAATTTTCGTACCGTACATCCCTTATGCATGGTCTTGAGAAATTTTCTGAGGGTTCACGAAAATTTTCGTACCGTACATCCCTTATGCATGGTCTTGAGAAATTTACTGAGGGTTCAGGAAAATTTTCGTACCGTACATCCCTTATGCATGGTCTTGAGAAATTTACTGAGGGTTCAGGAAAATTTTCGTACCGTACATCCCTTATGCATGATCTTGACAAATTGTACCTGATAGATTGGGTGTGGCGCTGATGGCCCAGCTAATTTATAACTTGGGTCGGGCGCTGATGGCCCAGCTAATTTATAACTTGGGTCGGGCGCTGATGTCCCAGCTAATTTAAAACTTGGGTAGGGCGCAATGATTAGTATGTTTTCTGATGAATAGTACAATGGAATTGTTCTTTTCTCTGGAAAGAACATTGAAAATATTCCATTTTTACCACCAGCGCGTTCTATGCGGTAACGGTCTTCTTAACTTGTCACGTACGCTTTTACATTGTTGTGGGACAAGTAATCACATTGCATTGTTACATTTATTCATGTCATTATTGTGGCATATTGATGATGCCAAGAAAAAGACGATGATTGCATGCGTCAATCATGTCTATAAAACCACAAAAGCTCAAAGTGCTATGGTTTTATGTGCACTGATGGTGCTGAATTAAATGACTAATTGTGAGTAATGTAATTCTCAGAAAACATGAAATGCAATGCTTGTGACACTTCACATTCATTTTATATAACTGTTAAATACCTAAGCGATGGCTTAATTGCAGGTATTTCAACAGATTCCTTCAAGCCAGTTTCATGCTCAAGCACGTGTGTGTACCTTTTAAGTTCAAGTCTGTGACCACTTGTTTCATTTTGGGACAACAAAATTAAGGCGAAAACAAATTTCGCGAACAATTTCCGTCCATGTGTGTTTCCGAGCTTTCTTATAAATTTATACATTTTCAATCCGGTTAAGATTTGGTTTGTTACGCATGCCTTTACAGTTTATGCTCGTTTTGTCTTTAACTATTTTGTGTGATTGCGTTGCTATGCAGTTCTCGCCTTCCCATATTTTTGCACAGAAGTGAAATGTTGATGTCGTCAATAATGAAAAAACAGCCATGTCTCGGTCAGGGCTTTAGCACAGAATACAATGTACCTGCCAAAGAAAAAAGTAGTTTACTTTACAAACGGCACAATACAACTTGACACGATTGGATTTAACGCAGCAAGGATTAGCTGTGTAAATATATTTTTTGTTAATGTTGTGCCGAGTGTTTATTTATTATGTACGTCAGGAGTGACTGCGAAAAGAATGGAATCAGTGGGCGGGGATTACGATATCACGCCATGTATTATGCCCCATATCCATTGATGTTAAAGATTTAAAAATTGGATTAGAGGCTTTCAATACCCACCCTACCCCCCGTGAACAAAATACGTTCCTAAGCATAGAACTTTCAACAATAATCAATACAATATTACAAAGGACCAGGTGAGGACAAAGGTTGATATAACTGTTTACTGACTTAATTTTTCATATTTTTAAAAGACATATTTTTGTCAAAAAAATGCTTTTAAATATATTCATTTACATTAGAATGTGTGTTATACAGTCCTAAAGACCATGAACTGATACAGATTAAATTTAGAAGTGTTTGTCGACGGTGAAAATGCTCAAATTTATGACAGGGTACGAGTATTTGAACAATAAATCTTTTCAAAAGTGATGCCCAACAGTCGTTGATCACATTGGTTACACACGGTATTTAAATGAAGTAACTGGCAGATAAATTTTGAAAATAATATACATAAAAATTAACATTGGCAAAATAGATTTGCTAGCAAACTACAGACCCCGAAACTTTAAGTTATACCCTACCTGTAAACAGGTTACGCAAAGAACTCTACAGTACACATTTTAAATTACCCCTCCAGCATTACACCATCATCTACAACATGGTTGTATTTGTACCATGAATACAAAGTCAAGTTTAAAACACGACTTCGACATCAAAAAGTGAATGTCATAAATAAAAAATCAACAATCACCAACGTCACAGTATTTTCAAGTCCATTTATGGTAATAGTTGAGTTTTTGTTTATAAAATTGCTACAGTTTGATTATTGTGATGTATTTGATGTTGTTATAATGGTCAATTTCGAAGTTTTAATAGCGAATGCAGGTGCAATTCAATTTTATATTATGCAAGCTACAAGATAAACCTCAAAGTTACTGTAGGAAAACAATATTAAGTACAAGCATAAGTCAATAAGAAAAAATATGGTTTTGTGTTGCCAGAA